>PVKY010000630.1:0-43509 GCA_004027775.1 Bradypus variegatus
GTACAATGGGGGGAGGAAGGGAATGGGATATTTTGAATGTTCTTTTCTATTTTAATTTTTATTTTATTTTTGGAGTAATGAAAATGTTCAAAGATTGATTGTGAACAACTATATGACAATACAGTGAACAACTGATTGTATGCTTGGAATGACTGTATGTTATGTGATTATATCTCAATAAAATTGTAATTAAAAAAAAAGTATTGAAAAACAAACAAATGAAAAACAAAATCAGTACACATCTTGGTTGCTTGTTTTACCCAATAAAAGAACTGAACTTCATTTTCTTATTTAAAAAGATTCATTCGAAACATAGCAACAATGACTGAATGAACAGAATGCAGACTGACAGAAAAGTTTGGTGACATCATAGATCACCAAATTATGAAAATGCACTTGGTCTGTTCATTTTTTAGAAGGAGAGGGACACAGACTGGTATGGTACATGGCATGTGGGTGCTGCTTACTCAGTCTTTGGGCCTCAGTTTCTCCATTTTAAAATGGTAAACAAACAAACAAAGCCATATTCAACTCACGGGACTGCTTGTATCCCTTGAGTGAAACAAAATGCTCCTTGTAAAGCAGCAAGCGAGGATGGGGGAGCCTGGTATATGAACATTAATAAATGTTCATTCAGTCAACAAATACCTACGCCTACGATGTGTCAGGCACTGTTTTAAGTGTTTATAATACAATAAAACAAAGCTCCTTGCCCTTGTGGAGTTCTCAGTCTAGTGGGATGGGTAGACAGACGATTGTAATAAATAGATTGATTATATAGTATATTCAAAGGTATTGCCTGCTATGGGGGAAAAAGGGGTGAAGTAGCACAAGGGGGCATTGTATGGGCATTGATGGGTAGAGGAATCTGCACCTTTAAAGAGCTGAGTAGGTCTCCCTGAGAAGGTGACATTTAAATAAAGACTTTCCCCTACTCCCTTCTCAGTGTCACTTCCTCCTTCAATGCTAGATTTACAGGTTAAGGTATGACATCACCGGATGCCACACCCATTCCTCTTCAACTTCTCAACTTCCTAAGACTTTAATAGATCTAACTTCTAGGAAGATTGTGGCTACTGTTAATTAAGGATTTGTTTTTTGTTTTTTTTTATGTTTATTTCTTCCTCATAACCACTAGAGTGTGTACTCATCACAAAACAATGCAAAATCACAAGCAAGCTTTTGAGGGCAAATTATAGGCACACTATAGGCTCAAATATGGGGAGGGGGAGGGATCTTTGTCAGCAACAGTAACATTACTTGACATTTTGGGGTTCTTAGGCCACTTGTTTGTGAAGTGGTAAAGTGTAAATCCTCCTGGGAGTCAGTATGAATCTCCAATAATCATTTGTCTAAGCACATATTTTAGAAAAGTCAGCAAATGTGTAAACATATATGTAGGAATATTTGATACTGCATACAGAGGATCACACTACTTTATAATCTCCCTTTTTCTCTAAAGAATTTATTCCTTTATTTCAATATTGGAGAAATCTGAGTATTTAAAAAAGGAAATCTAAAAGCCATACCAGCAAGCCATAAAATCTCATTTGCAGGTGGCTTTTGTAAAGCACCTGAAAGGTTGTGTTTCTATTAGTAAAACACTGTAGATTGCTAGGTAACATAAAGGAAATCTCTTTTTAAAAGAGTTGTATTCACCAACACGGCTAGATTTTTACCATATTAACTTAAATTGTTTTCAGCTTTTGATGGGTGGGTGGGGTGGGGAAGAAGTGAATGAGGATGTGTTGAAAGGATTTCAGGTCCAATCACTGCTGTGAATGCAAAATTTCATTGTGCATTTCCATCATTGCCAAAACAAGATAGCCGTCTTAGCTTCATTTTAAAGATTATTTAAACTTATTGTCTTGCACTGTAAGTTCTTAGCCCACCACCGTGACATAAAAAATGTGATCCCAAAACATTAATGAAGAAATGGCACTTCAACCGGCAGACATCTAGTGAGTTTTACCATGCTTTACGTGGGAATAGGAAGTAATAAGGTTCTGGTCTCTGACTTACACTGCTTTCTGTTCTATAAAAACATGTAACCAAAATGAAATCCACAATTGTTTCTCTCCTGCCCCATTTCTTCTGGTAACATGACCGGCCCAAGTGGCTGACATTTATGATACTGCAATGCACTTAAGTACACCCCCCTCCAAGAGTCATCACTAAAAGTCAAGCAAAGAGAGCAGCTTACTCCTGAGCATCTGATTGCGTTTCTCAAGTTATCCCATCCAAGACTCCGGAAGGTAAGTGCTCTCTTCCTACACCCTTGAAGGCAGGGGGAGAGGAACTGTGCCCACATGTTTTTTTGTATCACAGGACATACTCAGACACTACCTCAAATTTGCAGTCATCTGCGTTCCTCAATTATATGTAATTTTCCCCTGAAGTCATCAAAGTAGCTACTACCCCTCAAGAATGTTTTATATACACACTTGGTCAGCACCGCACACCTCTTGCCCCACCATCTACAGAATATTTACATATTAACAATCTCAACATAAATATAAGCTTTTAACATTCCAATTTCTGGAATTTCAAAAACTTGTCCTCTATTAAGGAAACAGGGGAATAAGAAACAATTGGTCACGGTTGCTGAGCCCAAAAGTGCTGTCAACCCTTCCAGCCTCACCTCCTAGATCTCCCTATGTAGTATGATTTACGTGTCACAGTACACACTTTTTGTATTCTGATGAAGGGAATCAATCTTTTAGACTTCAAAGAATAGATTATGAAATATTTTCATGGTTCTTTGATTCTTACCCAATAAAAGTCAATAAACTCTGATTTCAGGAACTCACTCAGATCTTGCAAGTCCAGAAACTAAATTTTAGAGTTAAAAAAAAAAATCTATTGAAACGACCATACTGTGGGCCTTAAAAAGGGCTACTGATGAATTTAAAGAGCTTTGAAGTCTCGGGGGTTCAATGAGCCTTAGCCGAATTAAAACAAAAGTTGTTTTGTATTCTATTTATAGCAGACGATTAAACACATATCTTATTTCAACTGGAATTCATTTATAAGTACTTACACTTACTAAGCTGGCCACTAATCCTAAATCTACGACTGTTTCTGGAAATATTCTCTCCTAATGCAAGTTAAGAGACTATCCACGCATTCCTTAAGGTTAGGCCAATTTCATCAAAACCTCGAGCGCTCTTCGACTGCAATAACTTCGCAAAATAATCGACGTAGAAAGGCCGAGCTCAACTTGCAGCGGTGAAAAAGCCTAAGGGGGGCAGGAGCCCGAAGTCTGGGCGCAGACTCGCAGCCCACCCCCCACCCCAAGGTCCCGGGGCCCCGGGGGAGAAGCCCGGCTCACCTGGCGGCGCCGAATCACCGGGCCGCCGCCCCCCTGCATTCCTGCGCGCATTATTTGCTCCCAAGAAATTCGAGCTTCTCTTTTTGGTCTCCGAGAGCTTCAAGCCCACAGCAGCCGCGCCGGCGCGGGCGCCGATTCCAAGGAGAATCTAGGGCGCAGGAGGTCGCCCCCGGGATGAGACAGACCCCAGGGAGAGCGCCCGGCCCCCCCTTCCACACACCCCCTCCTCCGTGTGTTGTGAAATGCTCAGTCCGATAGGCGCCGGGAGAGTGGGGTGGAGGCGGCGCGGGGGAGGGGAGCACATTCCCGCTCGGTCCCCTCCTCGCCCTCAAGGGGAAGGTTCCCCAAGTTTCCTCCGCGAGGATCGCTAGCCGCCGGCGGGGGCCTCCCGCTCCCCAGCCCTGGAGCCCCGAGCCCCCCCAGCCCCCCGGGCCCGAGGTCTCCCCAGGCCCCCGGCCCTTGAACCCCCCGGCCCTCGAACCCAGAGCCCCGGCCCTCCCGCGCCCCCGCAGGCTCACCCGATAGGTGTTCTCGGTGAGTCGGTTCACCTCCTCGGGCCCCCGCGACATGGCTGCGGCCGCCGGGTCTGAGAGCGCGGGACGCCGCGGCGGGGCCTCGTGGCCGCCCAACTTGGGGCGGCGGGAGCACCGGGGCGCGGCTGAGGGGCCCTCGAGAGCCGGCCGCCGCCACAGCCGTCTGCCCGGGAGTGCCGCGCGCCTCCGCCGGAGCCGAAGAGCCAAAACCCGGGGGTGACTGCCGCCGCAGCGAACCACCAACTACTGAGGAGACGCCGCCTGACGCGGCCCGACGCGGCCCAGGCGGCCCCACCTGAGGCGCGCGGGGCGGGGCGGCCCCACCTGAGGGCAGCAGGCGGCTGCGGGCCGAGGCGGAGGCGGGACGTGCGAGTGGGCGGGGCGACACGGGGGCGGGGCGGGCGCGGGAGGCGGGGCGGCCCCACCTGAGGAGAACAGGCAGCTGCGGAGCGGGATGGGCGTGGCCGGAGCGGGTGGGCGGGGCCCGGGGCCCGAGCGGAGAGTGGGGAGTGGGGTTGTGGGGCTGGGGATGGGCGGTGTGGGGGCTTGGGATGGGGTAGGGGCGGCCCCACCTAAAGTGGACCGCGTGGAGCGGCCGCTCGAGACGTCCCACCTTGTGTTGCCGACCTGCCGGGGCATGCTCCGGGCCGAGAGCGATTAGTCAGCGTGATCCTCGGGCACGACCCCGAAGGCCCCGAGATCCACCCCCTCCGCGAGCGCTCCCCACCTACAACTCCGGTGGTATTGATTTCTCTGCTGGAGCCCTTCCTGCTCATCCTCTTGCTGTCCCCAAAGGGTTCTCAGAGGCGGAGAAAAGCAGCTCCACTTGCAATTTTGGGATATATAAAAAAAAAATCACTAAATGCTAAGATCGGTTATGGAAATGACAGTATACTTTTAAAGATTACATTAAGAACTAGTTTTAACACAATGCCATACGACCATGCTGAGCACACTAGGATTTATAAAATCACGGTGCAGGGAGTTAAGTGCTGTGGAGACGGCTCCAGCCCAGCCCCAGCCCAGCCCTGCCCTGGGGGTGCCTGCTGTCCTTTCAGGGCCTCTCTGGCAGTGTGAGCCCAGGGCTGGGGCCACCCAGATTCCGAAGTCCCACAATAGCCATCTTCCAATGGGAGACACCGCTAGACGTCTGGGACGGCCACCAAGTGAGCATGGGATCGCTTTCTGATTTTTAAAAACTCCAATCTGGGTGCAGTTGCCTCTTTTTTGGACTGGGGATATGAGGCTGAAGTTCACCAGGAAACACACAAAGAAGGCACTGTGGGGTGCAGGTGGAAACATCAAGAGCTGGAGATGCCTCTGAAATTCGAACAGAAACACAACTTGGACTCTGGGGTCATCTTATCGGGTTTCGCAGGCTGTAAAACATATCACGCTTGAGAACCAAAAGGTTATATGTTCTTGGGTGTTGGGGAGAAATGATGTCTTGGCACCTGGCTTTAGGGTGGAAGCAGCTAGCTGCCTCCTACCCTTAGCAGGTTTCCGGCATTTAGCTCCTGAGATCTGCCAACTGGGTTTCATTTGCCATTTGTGAATTGCACTCATGACCTTATAATTACCACCATTATTATTAGGGTCTTCAAGTATGTCTGTGAGTTTCCTTTAAGCTTGAAAATCACTGCCTTCTCTTTGCAGATCACCTTTCATCTTAGCTCTTCCCTCTGCCTTGCCAAGAGTGGGGTCATTTCATCCTCTGCTGCGAGGCAGCCAAGAGAGTTGCTGGGAAGAGAGCAGAGCTTTAACCTTTCACACCCCACAGCCCAAGCAGCGTGGTTCAGAGCCAGCAAAGTGGGAGATGAACAAACCACCAAAAAACCCAGCAAATATCTCAGATGGCCTTGATTTGATTGCCGAGGTTGGAATTGTATGGAAAGATCAGGTTCATCATCATCGGATGCAAATCTTCACACAGATGTTTGGTCTCATTTCACTTACATACGTAGAAATAATTTCTGGATTACGACCCTGCTTTAGAAGTCTTTAGAGAACAGTCTTTGAGAACAGTCAATTTTGGGGTCTGTGCTGACGGGTAGGGTAGTACAGCCCGGCCCGAGCTCAGTGCGTGGCACACAGCTGTCTGGCGGTAGGTATTTGTCAAAGGAAAGAACAAGTGAGGATGGTCATCTGCTCGGTGCCAGGTGCTGTGCGGGGGGGCTGCCTGTCGGTGTACAGAAGATGCAGGGCTCCATGCAGGCCTTCCATACATGTGCACAAGGTGGAATTTAAGGAGACTGCAATGAAAGCCATCACAGTAGGACAGTCAGATGTGCTCTTGGTGTAAAAAAGTGTGAGTGCTCTCGAAAGCACATTTATATTAGGCTCTTCAAGTATTTTTATTGGTTTCCCGTAAACTTGAAAATCCACTAACTCAGTTGTTCTGAGACATCGTGGAGCTCAGAGAGAGGGAAAGCGAGGCCCCTAGGAAGGAATGACTCAGGAGGTGAGGGGCGGCCGCCATTGTTTTGTCAGCAGCTCTTGGGGAAAGCCCTGCTGCAGCTGTGCCAAACACCTGCCTGAAGCAGCGCTGGCTTGGCTGTCTCTGGAAATCAGCCTCTCCAGGGGCAGAGAACCAAGGTTCCCTCTTTTTGCACCTCCCTGAGTTCAAATAATCAAAGATCCTGTTTGTGTTCACAAAGTTTGGAAGACTAGCAGGTGACAGTGTCAATGCGATTTTGAAAACCACAACCAGAAAAGCTTCTCGGGTACTGCTGCTTCTGAACTTACCGTGTGGGACCCACTGAGGGGGTGTCCGCCATGGGGGCACGTTCACAAAGATTACACTATTTTGTCACAAAAGAGGTCCCTGCCAATGACAGCAGTTTTGTGCAAATGCTCATATACTTAGGGAGCATTGGGACTTAGCTTTTCTCATTCTGAAAAAGCAAATTTGAATTGAAAACACATATACCTTACTGTAAACTAGAATGCAGGTTACCAGGGCCAGAGTGGGGGTAGGGAGTAGGGAGTTGTGCTGGTTTGGATATATTATGCCCCCTCATGGGATATTAGGTTGTTTCCATGGAGATGTAACCCACCCAACTGTGAGTGACACCTTTGGTTAGGCTGTGACCTCTGATTGAATATTTCCATGGAGGTGTGGCCCCGCCTATTCAGTATGGGTCTTAATTAAATCATTGGAGCCCTGTAAGTGCTCAGTCAGAAGGAGCTCACAGCTGCAGCTGAGAGACACATTTTTTGAAGATGGCCATTGAAAGCAGATTTTGCTACTCCAGAGTTTGCCTGGGAGAAACTAAGAGAATACCCCCAGATGCCTAGAGAAACATCCTGGGAGAATGCCACTTTGAAATGCAACCTGGGAGCAAGCAGATGCCAGCCACATGCCTTCCCAGCTAACAGAGGTTTGCTGGATGCCAATGGCTTTTCTCCAGTTAAGGTACCCTATTGTTGATGTGTTACCTTGGACACGTTAATTGTCTTAAGACTGGAACTTTGTAACCAAATAAACCCCCTTTATAAAGACAATCCATTTCTGGTATTTTGCATTCTGGCAGCATTAGCAAACTGGAACAGGAGTTAAAGCTTAAATTGTACAGTTTCTTTTATAGATGATGGCAAAGTTTTGGTTGTGGATGGTGACAATGGTAACACAACATTGTGAGCTCAATGAATAGCACTGAACTATATATTTGAATGTTGTTAAAAGGGGAGATTTTAGGTTGTATGTATATGTTACTAGAATAATGATAATAAAAAAACCTAGGACTGTCTGACACAAATAACAAACCCTAGTGTAAACCATGGCCTGTTCTTTCATCACTTGTAACCAATGTACCATACTAATGCAAGTTGTTAATAATGGAGAAAGAGGCATATGGGAACTTGATATTTGCTGCATGTTTTTCTGTAAATCTACAACTTCTCTAATAAACACACATGCACACACACATACACATTTACCTCTCTGTCACTTTTTTCCAATCCAAGCAGCATTCACTTCTCCAACATGCCAAGCTCATCCCCACCTTAGAGTTTTGCACTGGCTATTCTCTCTTCCTGGAATGTTACCCAGCCCCTCCTCCTCCCAGCTCTTTTTTGTCATGTGGGTGGATTTCATTCTAGATGCTGCCTCAGAGAGGCCTTCCACTCAACCTGTAGTATTTCTGGCTCCCTCCATCTTATCATTCTGTTTTAGTTTTAATTGCCCTGGTCGCTAGATGTGATCAGCAGAAAAGTGGCTCCCCAAAGATGTCCACCACCTAATGCCCGGAACCTTTGAATGATATCTCATGTGGCAAAAGGGACTTTGCAGAAAGGATTAAGTTAGGGATCTGGCAATGGGGAGATTTCTCTGGGTTAGCTGGGGTGGGTTGAGGGTGGGGATTTGATGTCATCACAATGGTCCTTAGAAGATCCAAGGAGTCATCAAAATCAGAGGAGGAGGAGATGTGAAGACTGAAGCATGTTGGTCATGGAGGAAGGAGCCACAAGCCAGGGAATACGGCAGCCATGAAAAACTGGAAAGGGAAGGTCACAGAGCCCCTACCTCCATCCCCGGAGCCTCCAGAAGAACCAGTCCAGCTGACACCTAAATTTTGTCCCTGTGAGACTCATTTCAAACTTCTGACCCAGAATCCATGTGCATTGTATTAAGCCTTTAAGTCTGTGGTAATTTGTTACAGCAGCACTACAGCAAGCTAATGTACCAGCTACAATGTTTCTTGTTCATTTGTTTGCTATTGTTCTCCTCCCAGCCCCACCCCACTATTAGAATGCAAGTCCCCTGAGGGATCATTTTTGTCCTGTTTGCTGCAGGTTCCTAAGCTTGGCAGGTAGGGGCTTGAGAACTGTTAAGAGGGTGTGTTTATGAGGTCGTCAAGATGCTGTGTATTTCATAAGAAATAATTAGATCAGGGGTTCGCTTTTACTAACTTTAAGAAAACAACAATAAAATAGACTGTCACAAAACAGATTGTGCAGCTAAAGCCCTTGAAAAGAATATACAGATTTTAGATTCAACACATATCAAAAGTTAACAAAGCATTGGCATCAATTAGTTCTGAGAAGGCTACCGTGAAACTTCCTGCACAGTGCATTGCTGGTCAGTGTAACACGAATGCACTGAATATGTTAGTGATCAAAAAAGGAAAATAGTTATGAAATTCAAAAAACACTCCATGATGAGTTTAAAGTATAGATGGGGATGGTGGCCTAAGAAACTGTAGGATCATCCCTCCTAGAAATAAGAGTTAAATGCAGCATGTTTAAGGAAGCTCAAATCTTAATCTATCTTCTCCATTGCTCAGGAATTATTTTATCTGTAGAGAGGATGTTTTATCCAGCAACATTTTAATAGCTGTTATCATGTCTTGCCTCAATGAGCCCTTAAGTTTCCAATGATACAATCAGACCTGGAGATGTTGACATGAAAGTTTAGCTGGGTGTAGAAATCATGGATTGTGGTTCTTTTCCTTTAGCACTTTGAACCTTTTTTTCCCATGGTTTATGGCCTCAGTTATTGATATTGAGAAGTCTGAGGTCAGACTTTTCTCTCTGGTAGCTTTTATGTTCTCTCTCTTTCTTTGATTACTGTAGCCTTTTAATAAGCTGATCATTTTGTCTGTAGGAATCCCATGTGGCCTGGTTTGTATAGTATTCATTTTTCATTTGTTTTCATTTGTTCCTACCTGACAATGTAAGGGGCTCATACTAATTAAATTAGTGTTAATTTCTCATTTGGAGATTTCTGCAACACTTGGGACGGTGTAAAATTCAGATTCTTCACCTGCCTCACGTTACAGGATTGGGGGTTAATTTCTCACAGGATATTGTTTTTCTACACAAGACTCCAGGTACTTCAGGCTTCCCTGTCCTTCCCTGTCCAATAAGTATTTTCTAGCCCCCCTGGTGTGACTGGGGCTTAGTTTCTACTCTCCATCTTGCCCAGGTCACAAGTCCTTAAGCAGGTGAAACATGAAACATTTGCAATACCTGAGCATTTGGGCCCATTTCCAGCTCCAATATCTCCGCCCCCACTCCAAGGGCAGCGGTAGCATGTGCTCATGTGCTTGGCTTTCTTTTCGTTGTGTGTTTAGCTCCTTGTATATTCTCTGTTTTCTTGCAAACTTAGCAATGTATTAAAATATTTTTGCTACATTTTATCCACAATTTTAAGGTATTTGTAACTGGGGGAATTCTGGGTTGCACAGTCCACCACGTTGCTGGATCCAGGAGCCTGAAAGGGCCTCTATAGTTTCCATTTGAGATGTTTTGTGAAGTGTTAAGAACTGGGCTAGAAGCTTAGGGTCTTGTTTCAGTTTGCTTTTATCAGTAGGAAATACTGAGCCTGGCATTTTTCACTTCTTGGCCTGTTTTTTTCACCTCTGAAATAGGGTAGTTGGTCTTCAAGTTGCTTTTAGTTTTGTCTCTTCCCCTAAGTACAGGTTGGCCTCTTGATAACAGGCTGTTTGCCTATGGCCAAGATAACCTGAATATTCTTTACTTTCCCAAGGGTAGAAATGGAGAGGCACTGGTCTGTTGCCCTGAAAACTCCTCAGTATTTGGCTTCATGGGGAAAATGGCCTAGCCAGGTTTGCAAAAGTTGATCAGCCCAGCCTATCTTCATTTGCCTGGTCTTGATTTTCCTTGGGAAAGCATCAAAAAAGGCCAGCAGAGCAAGTTCAGATTTTCCTTTCCTCAGCAGATTCTGTTTTCTGTATTTACCAAATTTCAAATATTGACCACCTCTGCAAATTACCTTTTAGTAGAACTTAAATCCTTGTACTGCATGCCCAGTATTTTTCCTTGATAAATAAATGCAGTGAGTACTGGGACAATTTTACCTTCAGCTGATGCTTTTTTTCAGAAAGGGAAGACTTGGGAAAAGAAACGGTGGAGTACTTTTACAGAAATCTATTGAGGCAGATAAATAATTCTCATTTCCTTTCCTGCTGTTGTCACAGCAGGGATGCCAGAAAGAAAACATCTGGATTGCCAAGTAGTTTCCCAAAGTGAACAGCAGAGGATGCTAAGGACATGGAATATAGTGGAATATTCCTTTCCACTAGGATGATTTGTCTTTCATTGTTTTAATTCTTTCAGCAACACCATGCTGCCTGTGATGAGACTTTTTGGCCTTTTTGTCCACACCCCACCTCATTACATATCCGTGCTTGTGTTCCTGTGCCGGGTACCACGTCTCTATACCTTTAGTACTGGGCCCTGGCATTTCTAGTATATTTCTTTCCAGAATGGCTTAGACCCTCTGTAAATTGTCCCTTTGTCTATCATTGTGCTGCAGCCCTAACTTTTAATTTCTCTGGATCCGTGATGAGAGAATGCAACTGTTTCCCTAAAAGGGGGAAGTATTAGCCCTGTGGATCTTGAAATTCAGCATAAAATGGAAATTTCCATTAGGCAAATGCATACGATGATGAATAATTAAGTAAAACCTTGAGTGGTAATTTATGTGTTTCTCTAAAAATGTCCCCCATGTATTGACATTGAGGAGTCCAAGTATGCTTAAGAATCAATGGAAACTCTGCTGAGTACAAAAGGCGGACTTTGCCATCTGAGCCCGTTGTAATGTCCCATTAGTATCCGGTCGCTCTAAAACTTTTAGCACGTGTCTGGCCGTAATGTCGAGCAGGACTGTGGGTCCAGAAGTGTAAGTCACAAATCCATGCTGGAAAGACCCTCACAAATTTAATACTTATCACTAGGATGCACTCACCAATTAAAAGCATGAATTCTATGCATTACCTGTTTCATTCAGAGATAGTTAAAGTCTATAATTTCTATAGCCTTAGGAAATAAGCAGGAGTATGAGTGCAAATGGTCAATCTCCTTTTTCTACTCTAGGGTCTGGAGGGCTAAAAACTTGACTTCCCAGCCTCCCTTGCACTTAGGAGTGGCAAAAGAGACACATTTCTTGCCAAAGAGAAATACACCTTTAAAGTTCTGCTATAGTGGGTAAGAAGCAATATAATTGGGGTTCGTGCAACCTTTGCTTAGCCCCCTAGGAACTGCTAAGGGAGCAGATGTTACATCCATGCAAGAAGCAGCAGCCATCTCGCAAGACGGAAGCAACAAGCAAGACTGAAAGTCAACAAGTTAACATATATCGCCAGGTGGAGAGATTAAGCCTGGGACCCAGCTGGGGCCAGTGAGCCCAGAGTTTTCTGCTCTTTGCAGCTGAAAGCATTTCTGCTTGACATTTATTGTTGTGACAACTTGGGAGATTTTGAGTTTGTGTTGAGTTCATGTAATGAATCTTCAAACCAACCAACCACCACCACAACAAAATCCAAATGGAGGAAAAGGGCCTTCTGAAATTTCTAATACATTTAATTCCCTTCATTTTCATGCCAATCATATTTTGGAAATAAAAACAAAAGACACGTGGGCTGCCAAATTCAAGTAAGATTATGGAGACCAAAGGAGGGAAATGTTATTAAAATTGGGACCCTCCTGGAAAAAAATCCCATGTTGGCTGTGTTTGTATCCTTAAGCCACTTTTCCAAAAGCACTTTTATTTTACTGTAATTGAAGAATGAACTTTTACACCCACTTCTCCAAGAAATAAATGCGCTAGTGATTTGTCAACACTGGCAAATAAAAATCTTGAAACGATAAATCATCCACCTTGCTTTTGTCATTTTCATTGCAAGACTTTCCACAAAACAACCACAATGACAACAATGACACTAGCCACAGAAAACATGTCCCTGAATCAGAGCACATTCATGGATTTTTATTGGCTAATGTGATGATACAGCTCTGGACCTGTAACTGAGTTCCTCTTTCTTGGGAAGGTTCTCCAATAACAGCAGCTTTCTTCAGAACACAAATGGAGGTTATATTTTGGCTACTGACCCCTAGCACAAAATGTCATTCTGAACTCCTTAGGTTTTGAAACATTTGGATATTGGGCATTAAGCAGACAAAATATTTGGGTGTCTGCATTTTCTCCCGCTTCAACTGAGCAAGCTATTTGACTTTTGAGTTGACTCTGGAGTCTAGACTCCATGGATTTTGCTTCTGTATAGGCAGTGCAGCTTGGGAAAGAGAGTGGCATGTGGCATCTTGAAATGTTTCCAGGCAGTTCAAACTCTGATCTCTGCTACAACGAGAAACCCCTCCACAATCCATCCCAGCCCCAGGCTGTCCCACCTGTGACTTGATGGGGCCCTTGCTGCCATGTGACCGTGATAGGACCGGATGGCTATGTGATCTGTAGTGGCTCAGTTTATCAGCGCTGCTATAACAAAACCACACACTGGAAAGCCTAAAAAACAGAAACGGACTGTCTCGCAGTTCTGGAGGCCAGACATCTGAAATCATGGTGACGGCAGAGCAGTGACCCTCCCGAAGCCTGTGGGGTTCTAGCAGTGGCTTGCCAGCAACCCGTATCTCAGGATCTGCCTCTGTCCCGTCCAGTCTGTCTGTCTGTCTCTCTCTCTCTTTCTGTCCAGATTTCCTCTCCTGGAAAGGACACTAGTCATATCAGATTCCAGCCAACCCTGATCTCCAATTTGGTCTCATCTAAGCTAATCACATCTCCAAAGACCCTATTTCCAAATAAGTGCACATCACAGGACCAGGGGTTAGGACACAGACATGCTATTTGGAGGACACAGTCAAACCCGTAACTGTGGGTCTGGTGGATCTGGCTCCTGTCTAACCTGGAGCAGTTCGCGTTGTGTCCTCAGGTCTCCATGTCCTGGCTGATGGGGAAGGAGTGGGCAGTTCTCCCGCTGACCTGCGAGAGCACCCAGCCCGCCTGGTGTCCTCGTTCTCAGGAATGCGCTGAGCCAGAAGCTGCAGTGTCTGCTGTTCAATCATCCTAGCTCCTGGGACTGATGGCCGGGAGGAGACCCCCGGGCGGTGGTGGCTGCCCCGGTGCAGGCAGAGGGCGGTTGTCCGGCCACATTCCGAGGCTGCAGGAGCTGCCGCCCTCCCCCTTCTAGGCTGCCTTTGATCTCCAGATCACTCCATTTCACTATAAAACAGAGATTGCAGCAATTGATGGAGGGCGGTTTCTCCCGGCCCTTCCAGCTCCCAGACTGGTTGGTGGGATCATCTGTAATTCCCCCACCCCTCGCAGGTTGTGCAACCACTTTGCAGATGTATTTTAAGCTTAATTAAAAAAAAATTTTTTTTTTCAAAGAGCCAAAACTTTTTTATTTATTTTTGCTGGCCTGCTTGTCTCAATGAGTCTGATTCACTGACATTTAGCATTCATGTTGGTAGGGAAGGGAGCCAGCCACAGATGGGACAGGTGACCCGGAAGGCCAAAAGAAATTTCTCCTGGGCCCTCAGTGGCTCCCAGGCCACCACTCAGAGAAGGCTGCTTTGGAGGCAGGCCTGGGGCAAGCTGCTGGAATTTGAGCCCACACTTACGAGATCTCAGTTAACCTGATATATTCTTTGCCAACCTCACCACAGAACCCCTGTCCCCCTCCTCTGCCTGTTGAAATCATTGCTCCTGGCCTGATTTTGCTGTCTCTGTCACAGATGGTTTAGCAAACCTTTCTGTCACTTGCTTGCTGCATGTCCTTGGCCAAGGCATGTCACCACTCTGAGCCTTTGTTCTCATTTGCAGAGTGGGAAGGAGATACTCTGAGTTCTGCAAATGTGGCTTCGACAGAGGCCCTGAGGGGAAGTTGGGGGCAGGGAGATTCGGAGACACCTTAATTGCAACTCCTTCCACCAACAGTTATGTCTCATCTGAAGGGGTTTCTCTCCAGCTTCCTTCTCCACGTCCAAGGTCACTCCTGGGAGCCAGCTTCTCACCTGTTTGAACACGATGATTCACCTTGACCAGCTGCTCACCCCTGAGTCAAGATCGATCTGGAGGCCCAGGACGGATGTGATGTCATCAGCAAACAAGGCTGGTCCCAGACACCGAGGCGGCTCTGTTTGCCCGGTGGATAAATGCCACCACCCTGGCTGGGCCTTGGAGGGCGGGGTGAAGGGCGAGCTAACTTTGTGCAGTGATGGGTGAGTGAAGGGACCTCTGGATGGGAAAGCTCTTCAGGGGTCAGCTGCAATTTTGCTCAAGTCACTGTTCTGGGGAAGGTAAGCCCTCTGCTCCGGCCCCAAGGGACACGGAGCAGCAGCTGGTCGCCCGGCTACTTTGACCCTTGGAGGCTGCGTCCTGTCTCTCCCAAAGTCCAAGCTGAGCCCCCAGTCATTGCCTCCTGACCATGTACGCCTCAGTTAAAGGGTAGTGGGCTCCTTGAGGGCAGGGTCAACTGCTCAGCTCAGTAGATCCTTGGCCCTAGCTCCAAGCCTACTCCATGATGGTTTAGAAAACGTAAACAAATCTTTTCCCCCAGTTTTAATGTCCTAGAGCTGCTGTAACAAAGCACCACAACTGGGATGGCTTAAAGCAACAGGAATTTATTGTCTTGAAGTTTGGAGGCCAGAAATCCCAAATCAAGGTGCTGGCAAGGCCGTGCTCCCTCTGAAACCTGTGGGGGCTCCTTCCTTGTCTCTCCTGGTTCCTGGTGGGGCCCGCCTGTCCTTGGTAGTCCTGGGCTTACAGCTGCGTCACCCCAATCCCTGCTTCTACCTCCACACGGCCTTCTCTCCTCCTCTCTGACTGTGCTTGCAAATTTCCCTCTTCTCATAAGGACACTGGTTATATTGAATCAGGGCCTACCCTAATTCAGTTTGGCCTCATCTTAACTCATCACATCTTCAAAGATCCTATTTCCAAATATAGTTGCATCCCTGGGGCCAGGGTGAGGACTTAAGAGAGCCAAGGAGCCACCCTGGAGCAGTGGGTTGGAGCCCCCCCAGGGCCAGTCCGGTCAGGGGCCACTCGCACGTTAGCTCCCCCTCCAGTCCACTGCTTCAGGCACAAACTCATTGGAGCCTGAGGCAGATGGAAAAAAAATCATAAAATCCTGCCTTTATTTAAAATTTCCATATTTTGTTCACCATGGATTTTTCTGCATTCATTTTGATTTTTGCAAATGTTGCATTAAAATATTCTTTATCTGGCTGACTGAGGTTTTTTGGTGCTCCCAGAAATTTTGTGCTGAGGCCTCTGAATGTGCTTGGGGGCACTACCGGTTTGTCAGAGGCCGGCTGGATGGACAGAAAGGGGTGCTGGAGCACCTGGCCCTGGGGTCTACTCTGCCTTCTGGTGAAGACCCAAAGGCCCAACTTGCTTCATGGTCGGAGGAGAACCAGAGGCCTCAAACCTTCCTGAGCTCGCGGGGCTGCTTGGGGCCAAGGACGGCGGGGTCTGTGCCAGGCTGCGCTGGCTGCCCGCAGTGGCCACTAGATGGCGCGCTGGCCACACAGGTGAGCTCAGCCCTTGGCAGCCACTTGCTGTTACCGGGCGCACCTGTTCAGGTGAGCCCCACCGCAGGCCTGCTCGACAGATGAGAAGACTGAGTGAGGCCCAGGGAGGTGAACTGACTTGCCTACCACCTGTTAGCATCTAGCTGATTCTGGTTCCAGGTTCTTGTATCCTACCTGGAATAGCAGAACTCTCCTTCCTAGATCAGTTGTTTTTAATCTGTTTTAGGTCCGAGGCTCCTGTGAAAATCTGGTGAAAGCTACAGAACACTTCCCTGGAAAAATGTTGCAAATAATTTCATGGGCTTCAGGAACAGCATGGGAATAGATTAAGAGCCTCTGCTCTATGTGTTTAGAGGATGTAAATTTGATTTGAGGTTTATATTTAACACCCAACTTCCTGTTCCAGATATGAATCTAACCATATAATCCATTTACTCATTCCAGAAAATTTATTGGGCTCTTGCTATGTGCTAGGCACTTTTCTAGGTGTTTGGGATACATGTCTTTATGAAGGCAAATGATAAAAATGAACCTAATTAGTGCTGTCCTTGAAATATTTCCAGTTTTACCCCTCTGTGTACATGCTAAGATTTTACTTCCTGATTTCCTTGCCATTGGTGAAACCATGTGACCAGTTCTGGCCAATGAATTGTGAAGAGAAGTGACGCATTACCTCCAGCCCAGACTATTTAATTGCTGGCTTCAACCACCTCAGAGCTTCCCCTTTGCCTCTGACATGGACACATTTAAGACAGAGGCTGTTCAATTGGCCTAGGTCCCCAAGACACGGTGCCAAGTGGGAAATAAACATTTGTTTTCTTAAGTCACTGAGATTTTCGGGGATGTTTGTTACTGTGGCATAACCTGGCCTATTCTGACTGATACAATAAATAAATGAATACTCTAAAATAATTACATAGATTGTTAGAAATGGATTAGAGCCAGGGTTAGAGAAAGTTAAGCAGGATAAGTGGTATTGGAAAAGTGAGGGGTGGGTGGAGGAGAAAGAAGATGGAACTTTAATAGGGTGATCAAGATAGGCTTCAATGGGAAGTAATATTTGAAAAGGAACCTTTGCTTTCCTTGAGCAACTAACATGCTTCCCCTTTCCCCAAAATGAGAATTACGTCAAGATTGTGAGTCTCTTTTCTTTTCAGCTGCCATGGAGCTCAGAGTCAAATTTGAAACTCAACTATAACACAGTAACCATTTGGGGATCTTCAGGGCCTGAATATTTGTGTGTTTGCTGTCCCTCATCTTGCCTTCTTGACTTCCTACTTTTAATTTTTGGTCTTAAATTTTCATTTTTATTTTATCATATGTGTTCCTGCTATAAGTTGTCTCAAATCTATATGTAAAGATGTGGAATGTAAAATAAAGAAATAAACATAATTGAATAAAGTTGCTTTTTAATAACAACACAACTCATTTTATAAGTAAAGAAGATATTGAAAAATGGTCTCTAATGTAATTTTCCATATGCAAAGCCTTATATTCCAGCAGACTTTCATTATAAAATTGAAAATGTGTTACTCAAGGAGAAAGAATTCTAGTCTCCAAATGTTATAAAAATCACACTTTAAAATTGCAGCAAATATATAAAGTCACATATTTTGAAGGAAATAATTATTTCATCATAAGATACTGAGAATAATATGCAAAATAAGACACAAAATATGAATGCAAAATAATGAGAGTTGTTTTTGTGTTTTGGTACAAAGAATTAAAGTTTTCAGGGAAAAGAATGTGAGTTTTCCTAACAGGATCTGCTGCTCAACAAGTCTCTCCACGGCCCACTTTTTTTCCAGAATCTTCTGAAGCAGGGTTTCCCAGACCTCCGCCAGCCTCATACCTCTTGTCTTGGCCACATCCTGTAGGCACCTGTTCTATTATTTAGTCAATACTTTTTTAAAACTCAATTCCCTATTAAAAAAACTTATTGTGGTAAAATATAAAAACATAAAATTACCCATTTTAACCATTTTCAAGTATGCCATTCATTGGCATTAATTACATTCACAATGTTGTGCAACCATCTCCACTATCTGGTTCCAAAACCTTTTCATCTCTGCAAAACAGAAACTCTGTGCCCATTAAGCAATAGCTCCCCATTCCTCTCTTCATCCAGGCCCTTCTCACTTCTAATCTACTTTCTCTCTCTATGAAGTTGCTTATTCTAGAAATTTCATATAAGTGGAATCATGCAATCTTTGTCCTTTCGTGTCTGGCTTAGTTCACTACAGCATTTGTCCATGCTGTAGCAGGTATCAGGACATCATTCCTTTCCACTGGGTGGATAGACCCCGTTTTGTTTATCTGTCATCTGTGGCAGACACTTGGGTGGCTTCCAACTTTTGGCTATTGTGAACAGGGCTGCCAGGAACGTTGATGTGCAAAGATCTGTTCGAATCCATGCTTTGCATATATTCCTAAGAGTGCAATTACCGGGTTGTTCAAGTCTCTTTTTAAACTTTAATTTATTTAAAGAGGAAAGAGTTTGAATTACATGTTACATAGTCTGTGTGAATTCATGGGTTTGCTATGCTTTCCTAATGTACATAAAATCAATTCATAAGTATTACAATAACAAAAAAATAAGGGTGCTCTCCTAAAACCATCTCTTTTGCCCCTTGCTGCCCACATGTGTGTGGGGTTGGGGGGCTCTGTCCTGGACATGCTCTGTGCAGAGCCACTCCCCGCCCTTGGACGTACCCAGTGGGCTTCAGAAACAACTAGATTTACTAGGCTGAAGGGAGGAGGGCCCAGACATCAGCTGTAAATGAGTCAGCAGGAGAGGAAGACTCTCCACCCAACTTCATGAGACAAGGTGGGGAGACTTTTGCTGAAAGACCCACAGTAAAGTCCTGTGGAATTATTGCTGAATAGGGAGCTTAAGAAAGCTAGCTTGGCACGAGGCCAGCCCCTGCAATGTGGTCACAATCAGCATCTACTTCACCTCCAGCTTTTATTTGTTTGGACCAGCTGTAGTGATGAAGTCATTGGTTTTTGATGGTAAATTTATGCCTGGCTGCTTGAGTAGCAGTTCTCTACGGATGGCCCCAGACTAACAGCATCACCTGGGGACTTGTTAGAAATGCAAAGTCTTGTGCCTCACCCCAGACTTACCAAATCAGAAATTCTGGGGTGTATTACGTAGCCCCCCAGGGATTCTGCTCCAGGCCCAAGTCTGAGAACTACTGCTCTAGAAGAGGCCCTGCTGCAGTGAGCAGAGGGTCCAAAGCAAGGAGACCTGGGTCCTAGCCACAGATCTGTAGCCAATGAGCTGTGACCTCAGGCAAACACCAAAGTGCTCTGAGCCTCAGTTTCCCCATTGTAACGTGAGCAAAGGCCTGGCATGGAGCTCAAGTTCCTGGCTCTGCCTGTGCTTTCAAGTCACCAGGGCAGCTTTTCAAATTCTGAATCTGGTTTAATTTACCAAAGGTGCACCAAAGAGTACATATTTTATGATGCTATTTACATTCAGGCAAAAACTAATCTGATGGGAAAAGCATCAGAAAATGTGGTTGCTGGGGGGTGGGGAGATTGACTGGGAAATGGCATGAGGGAATTTTCTGGAGTGATGGCAACATTCTGTCTTGATGGGAATTTTGGTTATGTAGGTGTATGCGTTTGCCAAAATTTATTGAATGGTACACTTAGGGTTTGTGCATTTTATTGAACGTAAATTTTACCTCAAAAGGGGAAAAAAAGAACTGTAAACAAATATTGAGCTCTAGTTAATAATATGTGTGCTGAAATGTTTAGGGGTGGCTTGTATAATGTCATGACTTATTTAGAAATGCATCAGAAAAATAAGAGGGTTTGTTGGATGGATAAAGGCATGAATAATTGAATAGATATGTGATAAAGTGAGTATAATAAAATATTAATTATGGAATCTAGGTAGTGGGTTTATAGGTATTCTCTGCAAAATTCTTTTGATTTTTCATAAAGTTGAAAATTTTCATAATAAAATGGTGGGGGGTAGATTCTGATGCTGAGACCCTATACTTTACATCAATTAAACCAGATTCTTTCCAAATTAAAAATGCTACTGTTAGAGGGAGATACATTCCTTTGTCAAGGGTAACAACTTTTAAACCATCCAAATGCGGATATTCCTGGGAGAAGTGACACGTCAGGGGGCTGTCAGTTTTTCACCCCTGACAATTAACTTATTGGGCTGGAATCTCTCTCCAGGCTGTAATAACGAGAAAGGCGTGGGTCATGCACCTGGGCTTTGTGTTTGTTAGAAACCCCACATACCCTCTCAGCCGCAGGTGTATGGCACCTTGGCTGCCACTTAACCAGGTGCAAGTCTGGGGCTCACCTCTACAGAGTGCCTACTTGCCTCAACCACCAGGGGGAGCAGTCACCCCAGCAGTTGCCTGAAGCCCTTAAGATACTCAAACCCACATCTTGAATTGATGATGGGGTCTTGCTTCCCTGTTAATTCAGTCACCCTCCAGCCCCCAGCCTCCACAGCCATGGCTCTCCTCCCAGATGGCTCTGCCCACTCCCTAATCTGACTCCATACATCGCTTGCAATCCCTTTAAAACTATTCTGTGGGCACCCCCGGGTCTGTGGCCAGCACACTCCCCTTGAGCCTGGGCCTCTTCTAGAAGGTTCTGCTCACTCTTCATGGTAACTGAAGACTGGCTGACCCCTCAGGAAACCACCTCTCCTGCTGCCCTCTCCAGTGGAGGCTGTTTTTTTCCCCTCTTACTCTCCACATACCTCAGAATCTGAGGTGGGCTCCATATCTTCCATGCTTCCCAAGGCCACGTCTAAGAAATTTCTCTTCCTTCGCATTCATCTGCTGGACTTCTGCTCCTGTTTCTCCATTCACTGGAGACTTCGGCTCCTGACACCATCTCCTCCGTCCTCACTCCTATCTCACTTTCACCAGCTTCTCTGTATGGATTAAGTACCACGGTTCTCAGTACATTCCCGGGTAGGGTGACTCTCACTTAAGCATTTGAAGAAATTGCGTCAAGAGGAAGGTGCAGTGAGAAAAGTCAAGGTTTTCTCTACCTTTGCACAGAAATCCATCAGGACTTGGCATTCTCATTAGAATGTACTTTAAACAGGACAGACTTCAGTTTGCAAGTTAGAATGTTGGTTTTCATAGCCGTGGGGCAAACGTCAGACCTTTCCCCAAGTGAATCTGAAATTTGAACAATCACTGCCATTTTTATACCAGTGAAGTGAGAATGGTTGTCTCTATAGAACCATCTTGTTAAAGGAGAAGGAAAAAGTCTGATCTCCAAATAGTAGTTCCCTGTTTCTTGCAGGTGAATTAATTGCTTTCCACCCTGCAATATTTACAGAATACTAATGACAAATGGAGGGAGAGGAGAAAATTCTCTTTTAGAAAGGAGAAATTTTTAGCCACGGAAAGGAAACCACACCTGCTAAGTGAGACAGGATGCGATTTGGACGTAAGAAGGACCAGATGAGGTATATTCAGACAATGGAAATATTATTCAGCTATAAAAAGAAATGAAGTTCAAAAAAAAAAAAAGAAATGAAAGAAAATAAAGTTCTGCTCCATCCTGCAACACTGATGAACCTTGAAAATGCTACGATAAGCAAAAGAAGCCAGACATAAAGGTCACTTCGTGTAGGATTCCATTTATACGAAGTGTCCCCAACAGGCAAACTCTTTGAGACAGAAAGCCGCTGGTGGCTGCTGGGGGTAGGTAAGGGAGGAATGGAGAGTGACTTTGGGCTATGAAAATATCTGGAACTCAATAGTGGTGATGGTTGCATAGCATTGTGAGTGTACTAAATGCCACCGAACTGTGCATTAAAAAATGGTGAATTTCATGTTATGCATATTATACTACAAAATTTTTCTTAAAAGGACCAGACACAGGTGACAAGTGACTGCCTTGTGCTGAGAGCTGGCTAAGAGCCTTGCGAGGCTGAGTAGGAAGGCAGCTGGGTGCGGACAAGGGGGGTCCTTTGACTAGGGTGCGGTTCCCCCCAATTGACCACCCGGCATGCCTTTGCGTGGGGGTGCACACTGCAGGCTTTGCCAGGATTCCATGGGTTTCCAGCCAAACCGGAAAGCAGAAACAGTTGCGTTTCTTTAAACTGTACTTTCACATTTCCCACGGTTCATCCCCAAAGCAGTCTGTTTAACAATAATAACTTTTAGCTACCAACGATATATCATTCTTCCAAAAACACCTCTCATGAACTGCTGAGCCCATGTTGGTTGATGGTGGCAATGAGGACAGAGGTGACACCAGCCCTTCCCACCGCCAAGGTCAAGCTGGGTGAGCAGCACCCGATTCCCTTCATCCCACAGGAGGCCAGGGGCTGCCCAGACTGACCCCAGGGAAGACGTGCTTCTGAGGTCAAGGGCAGGGCTCCCTCCCTCATCTCCTCCCTCCCTCCTTCCCCCCCTTCGCAGGCGCCACTGCAGGAGCCCTCGCCACCCTCTCTGCACCTGGCAGCCTGCTTGGGGACTGTTTGGCAGAGATGGTTGGCGTGGCACAGATGGCTGATCGCCCACTGCAGTTCCTACTCTCCCTTCTAGAGTTTGGAGCTGGGTCAGTGATTTCGTTTCCCACCTTGAACCTGATTTCTCTCCTGCGGCAGAGCCGGCCTACGGAGAGATGGCGGAGTCAGCATCGAGGATCTGGCGTGGCAGGTGCGTCTGTCTCTCTTCCGCCTACAGCTCTGTTTTCTGGGGCTGTCTCTCCAAACCCACCTGCACCCAGTCCCCATCATGGGCTCTGCTTTTGGAGGACCCCAAATGACGACACCTGGGGCTCACAGCCCAGCTTCACCGTTTCCTGGCCCATGGCCGATGACCTTCCTCCTGGGCTGGTTGGGGTCTGTCGGGCTCTGGGTGCCTCAACACACTGGGGGTTGGCTTGTCCTGGGCAGGTATGTGGCTCTCCAGGGCAGCAACATGGCAAGCATGGATTCCGGAACCTACGTGCCTTCCGTGTTGAGATGCTACTTCTTAGAACGTGGCTCCAAGGTAGTGGTGAAACAGGAACAGAGAGGGCGAGAGGCTGGGTGAGGGTTTGTGGTCAGGTGTGGGGCTGGCATGCAGGGCTCCCTGACATCTCTGGGCTCAGAACCCAGGTGCGTGGGCTCAATCCACCTGGGAGCCTGGCGAAGGGCCTCTTCCCGTGGTGCCTGGCAGGATGAGGGAGTCTGTTAGGGTCCTGGGCTGCCTTAACAAATCACCATAAACCCAGTGACCTAAAACAGTGGACATTTCTTCTCTCACAGTCTGGAGGCCAGAAGTTCAAAGTCAAGGTGTCGGCAGGGCCTACTCCCTCCAAAGCTCTAGGGGCAGCTCCTTCCTGGCCTCGGCCTGGCTCCCAGCAGCTCTCGGCCAGCCTTGGTTTGTAGCTGCGTCACCCCACTCTCGGCCTCCATCCCCACTGGGCCTTCTCCCTCTGTCTGTGTCCCCTCTCCTCTTTCTGTATGGACCCCAGTTGTGGGGTTTAAGCCCCACCCTACTCTGCGTCACCTCCTCTTAATTCAACGTCTGCAAGGACCCTGTTCCCAAATAAGACCACATTTATAGGTGTGGGGAATTCAGACTTGGAACTCTCTTTTTGGGGGCCACAATCCAAGCCACAAAACTTGCCCTACGAGAACCACAGTTTTCTCATCTGTGAAATGGAATTCACGTTTGCATTTATTGAGTCCCTCCTCTGAGTTAGGAGAGCTTCCTCGAGACAGACAGGCAGTGATGTCTGCCACTGGGTGAGGCCCTGCACTGGTTTGTATCGTAGCCAGGCTGCCTGAGGGCCCAGCGCCGGCTCGCCTTCCCTTCTGTGCCCATCCCTGAGCAGGGGTTATACCTCCAGCTCCGCTGATATCGGGCTCGGCCCTGGGATTGGGAATGTGAGTAGGAGCGATATGTGCTGTTTGAAGCAGAAGCTTTATTCTGTTCTACCATCACCTTCCCCTCTGCTATGAAACCCGCTTATTCCAGATAAAGACCCCGTTACCCCCAACCTTGATCTTAGAATGAAGAGGCCATAGAGAAAAACCACAGCCAACCTGCCGTCCACAATTAGGCAGAGAGTAACCACCCTCCCTCCCTCCCTCCCTTCCTTCCTTCCTCCTTTCCTTTTTCCGCCTTGAGATTTTTGGGGCTGTTTGTTACTGCCACATAACCTAATCTTTCCTGACTGATATACCAGGAAATCCAGCAATGCCCTCACTGGCCTTGTCACTCTCCCCCTGCCTGACATGGTCCCTAAGTGAGAAGGTATCTCCACACCTGAGTCCCAAGTCCCAGAACTGAAGCTTTGTGATCTGGGCTGGACATTGGGAAAACTGTTCTCACCTAAGGTCCAGGAATTTGCGATGAAAGGCCAGTCCTTCATATCCGCCCCACCAGAGGATGCAGTCAGACAGGCGGGGAGCAAGGCAGAGCCTGTGGGTCCTGGTGCCTGGGACCTGACTGGCCTGGACGGGGAGGCCTGGCTGCCTCGTGAGAGGAGAGAGGACAGCAGAGAGCAAGGGGGCCGGCCCAGCCTGCTCCCAGGGACATCGACCCAGGAGCAAGGGACCTGGAGGAGGGTGGGCCAGGCCTGTGCTTTGTCACCCCCAAGAACATCCCCACCTGCTGACCTGAGCTCAGCACAGAGCTGAGAGGACATACTGAATTACCTAAGCCCCTTATGTGCCAGCTGTCAGCAGATGGGCCATCTGGTCAACCCATCTCAGCCACACATCCCCCAGCCCATGGATGGGGTCCAGGCAGCCATGTCTGGAAAGATTCGCGGGAATTTTCTCCCTCAAAGACTGCGGTGAAGTCTAGTGAAATCATGTTTGTGAAACCGCTTTATAAATAGCAAAACATAACATAAATGATGGATATAATTTTAACAGAGATGGAAGAGGACTCCAATTATAATTACAAAGTTTGGTTTCTCAAATCAGACCTTTCTTTCCTAGATACAGTTTTCTTGTGACATATGCTAATTACAAGATATGGGAAACTCCTCTTATCACATCTAGAATGTACTGGCAGATATTTTTCTAGTAAGTTGTTCCTATGGACCAGGCAGGGGGAATCGTTTATCTGAAAGTCCTGCCATGAGCATCTTCAAACGAGCCCTGTAAGATGCTTCTCTGGAGGCAGAGGCCAGTCCGGCCCAGAGCTCACCTCCAGCGCTTCCTAGCAACAGGCAGGAAACAACATCTCCTAAGACTTTCAAAAGAAACTCAGCCACAGCCATAAACTCTGTTTATAGCATTCTTGGAGCCAGGGGAACTGCTGAGGAAAAGGAGGTTGTCCATGAAACCAAAGAGTTATTCTAATTATTTATTGTTTTACCTGAAAATAAAAACTCCCCACCAATGGATGACTCACAGTCCAGTGCTCGGCTCCGCGGCCCACAGTCAGAAGGAGCGCCAAGGGGAACGGAGGCGGCCAGCCAGGCCCTCGGGAGCCTCTTCCTCTGCCTGGCCCAGACTCCGGCTCTCTAGGTGTAAAAGCTTCATTTTCTTCTCACAGGTTTCCTTTGCACACTCATTCCCGACATGGCCCACCTCTGATTTCTTCCCAGGCATCACCCACAGTCCGGTTTCAAATTATGTTTCGTTATGATCACTCCCTTTCCTTTACAAAAAAAGTATTTCTTGATCCACCCCCTTGATTTCTGCTTCCTGGGATTGCTGACAAAGGCGACCAAATGCTTGTATCATATGAAACATGCTGGAAGGTGCCGGTAAACAGAGGGAAGGGGCTCCCAGCCTTGGTGGCCCCTGGGGGGAGGGTGGTCTGTGCCAGGGCCCAGTGTGCGGAATCTGTGTGGCCGGAGTCTGGAGAGCACCGAGCAGGCCTAGGAGGAGGGAGCCACAGCCTGTCGCGGAGTCCCTCCCTCCCAGAGCTCGGAGGCCGGGTCAGGAGAGCTGGGCACACCGGGTCACACCTGGACTGAGCTGATCCCCAGCTCCCCGCCCAGCAGCTCACTTTCTTCTTTCGACCTCTTCTCCCTCATTCACCCCCCCAAGCCTTGGAGGGGAGGGGTGGGGTGGCTCAGCGGGTGAGGCACGGACCCAGGAGAAACTTGCGGGGCCCCTTTTCTTCCCATCTGGTAGGTTATCTGTGAAAGACTAGAGCTCAACCTTCCAGGGACCCATCGATTTCATGTTAAGCTCTCCAACTCAGGTCCAGTCTGCCTGGGTTTGAATCCTGGCTCCGCTTCCAAGCTGAGTGACTTTGGGAAAATTACTTAACCTCTCTGTGCCTCCATTCCCTCCTCTGCAAAATGAGGATAATTATGATAATATCTTCTTCATGGAGATTCAATGAGCTAATGTTTGTAAAGCATTTAGCGGAGCGCCTGGCATCCAATAAACACAATATGTGTGTGAATTCAATAAAAATAAACTGTTCCAGGTGCTGGGAATACCAGGGTGTTCAGACCCATTGGGAGTGGGCACAAACACTAAATATGTAAACAAGTAAATGATGTATTTGCAGTGCCATGAGGAAGACTGCAACATCAACAGGATGGAGGGGCGGGGATGCAGGTGCTATTTTAACCAAGGAAATCTGGGAAGGCTTCCTGGAGAAGGGGGCATCTGCACTGAGACCTAAATGACAAGAAGGTTCACCATAGAAAAGTCAGGGAACACCCTCCAGCAGAAGGTGTGGCCTGTGGGGAGGGCTGATGGGTTTGGAGTGGGGAGGTGGGTGTGGTTGGCTCATGGGGGCAATGGAGAAGCCGGGTGCGAGCGAGGATGGAGAGAAGCAGGCCTGTGTCTCATGGGGCCTGGTGGCTCCCGGTAAGGACTTGAGATTCTTTTCCTGTTGCAGTAGGATGGTGTCTTAGTTTCCTAAGGCTGTCCTAACAGCTTACTGCAAACCAGGTGGCTTAAGATAATAGAAATGTATTCTTTCTCAGTTCTGAAAGCCAGGAGTCCAAAATGAGTGTCATCGGGCCAAAATAAAGGTGTCTCGGCAGGGCCACACCCCCCTCTGAAGGTTCTGGAAATGAACCCTTCCCTGCCTCCCTCGGCTTCCAGTGGTCCTGAGCATCCTCACCCCATCTCTGCCTCTGTCTTCCCATGGCCGTCTTCTCCCTATCTGTCCATGTCCTCTTTTTATAAGGACAACAGTTGTTGGATTTAGGGCCCTCCTGGAATCCAGGATGATGTCATCTTGAGACCCTTAGTTCACTACATCTGCAAAAGCCCTATATCCAAATAAGGGCACGTTCACAGGTGCGGGGGTCAGGCCTTGGCTACCTCTTTTGCTGGATGTTGTTCAACCTCCAGCAGAGGCCATTGGTCATTTACACAGGGGAGTGGCCTGGCCTGGCTTATGATTTAACAGGCCATGCTTGCCTGAGAGAATAGACTGTGCCTTCCTCTCCATGGCATGGGTGAGAATAGACGGCATGGGGGAGACCGGTTAGGGGGGACATTGCCATAAGCCAGGTCAGAGATGGTGGCAGGAAGGAGAAAAAGGCTCATGGCCAGGTCTTGGCAATCTCCCGCTGGACATAAACAAATCACCGATCACAGCCTCAGAGAAGGGGCACTCGGTGGCTACTGTGGGTCAGCACAGCCCCAAGACCCCTCTAAAGTCATGTTTGAACACAGACCAAAGTGATCGTTGTCCAAACCACAAAATCTTCTCCTGGCTAATACGAGTGATTGTTCCTTTTTTTTAAAATAAATCACAGCTCTAGCCCTCTTGATTCTTCTGGTCTTTTATATAAGTGTTGTTAAGGTATCCAATTCTAGAATTATTCCTGATTCCTCAGAGCATCCAATCCAGAGCAAACCCTTGCTTTCTTGAATGCTCCCCCAAATCACCCAACATAAGTCCCAAACTTATAGTAAGTCTTTACTGAGATGCCCTGTGGTTCCCTGTGGTGTGTGTTCACCCTCACTGCACTAATCAATCAACTCCACTTTGTTCAGCCACAGGGGTGTTCCTCGTAGACCTTGACTAAAGGACAGGGCCAGCTTTGTGCAAGTGTGACCTGTGAAGTCCACAGGGCCCCTTGCTCGGAAGGATCCCACGCTTGGTTTAATGCTCTTGCCATGTTGATCTTGGCTCCCACAACCTTGGCAAACACATTTCTTTATTTTTAATAGTTTTTTAGTGAATTCCTTTGGATTTTCTGTACACAAGATCATATCATCTGTGAATAGGGTTTTGCTTCTTCTGTTCCAATCTGGATGCCTTTTATTCCTTTTTCTTGCCTAATTGCTCTGGCTAGCACTTCCAGTACAATGTTGAATAGAAGTGGTGAAAGCAGACATCCTTGTCTTGTTCATGATCTGCAGGGAAAAGCGTTCAGTCTTTTACCATTAAGTTTGATGTTAGCTGTGGCTTTCTCACCAATGCCCTTTATCAGGTTAAGGAAGTCCTCTTCTATTCTTAGTTTGTTGAGTGTTTTTTTTTTATCATGAAATGTGTGTTAGATCTTGTCAAATGCCTTTTCTATGTCTACTGAGATAATCATGTGATTTTGGTTTTTCTTCTATTGATGTTGCTGTTGCCATATTGAAATTCTTAATAATTATTGAACAAGGGGCTCTGCATTTTAATTTTTCACTGGGCCGCTCAAATAATGTGGCTGGCCCTGTTGAGGGGCACTGACAGTGGCCAACATCAGGGTCCTTGTGGTAGGAGGGGTGAGAAATGGCTGGATTCAGAATTTTATGGTCATAAGACTTGCAAGACTTGTTGATATTTTGGATTTGGGTGGGAGAATGCCAGGAAGAAAGGACTAACTCCTGAATTTGGGGCTGTTTGCTTGGACGGGGAGTGCCCTTTATCAAGATGGGAACTGTGATATGTTGAATTGCGTATCCCCCCCCAAAACATGTTCGTAATCTGCATTCCTGTGACTGTGAGACCATTGTAAATGAGACCTCTTTTTTTAAGATGAGATATATTCACATACCATGCAGTCGTACAAAGCATACATTCAGTTGTTCACAGTACCATTATGCAGTTGTGTGTTCATCACCAAAATTAATTTTTGAAAATTTTCATTACCACACACACAAAAATAATAAGAATAAAAACTAATGTGAAAAAGAACAATTAAAGCAAAAAAGAACATTGGGTGCCTTTTTTTTTTTTGCCACCATTTTTCTACTTATTCATCCATACACTGGACAAAGGGAGTGTGGTCCACATGGCTTTCCCAATCACATTGTCACCCCTCATTAGCTACATTTTTGTACAATTGTCATCAAGATTCATGGGTTCTGGGTTGTGGTTTGATAGTTTCAGGTATTTACTTCTAGCTGTTCCAATTCATTAGGACCTGAAAAGGGTTGTCTATATTCTGCATAAGAGTGCCCACCAGAGTGACCTCTCGGCTCCTTTTGGAATCTCTCAGCCACTGAAGCTTATTTCATTTCCTTTCACATCTCCCTTTTGGTCAAGAAGATGTTCTCCATCCCATGATGCCAAGTCTAGATTCATCCCCGGGAGTCATATTCCACATTACCAGGGGTATTTACTTCCCTGGGTATCAGATTCCACGTAGCAGGTAGGACAGTGATTTCACCTGCCAAGTTGGCTTAGCTAGAGAGAGAGGCCACATCTGAGCAACAAAGAGGCATTCGGGAGGAGGCTCTTAGGCACAATTATAGGGAGGCCTAGCCTCTCCTTTGCAGCAACAGTCTTCCCAAGGGCAAGTCCCATGGTAGAGGGCTCAGCCCATCAAACCACCAGTCCCCTATGAATAAGACCTCTTGAATTTGTTACTTTTAGTTCAGAGATGCCCAGTTGAAAGAGGGAAGGTCTTAATCAGATTGCTGGCATCCTTTATCAGCAAAAGAAATTCAGACATAGAGAAGGTCACAGGGAGAAGTCAGAGGTTTCAGTAGCAACCTGGAAGAGAAAGGAGAGGACAGTGCCATGTTACAGGAAAGCTAAGGAACCCAAAAGCTCGTTGGTCAGCCAGAATGCTACTGCTGGGAGGAAGCAAGCCTTGTAGCCTCTGAAACCGTGAGCCAATAAATTCCTGGTGTTTAAGCTAACCTGTTGTGTGGTCTTTATCATAGGAGCCTGGGATGTTAAGACAGGGACTATTGGGAGGTCAAGCAGGTTGTGGAGGAGGGATAGGAGTCAAGTGTCTGTTTGGTGAAAATGTGCTTTCCATCAAACACCATGAAATAGGGATGGGGTGTTATATTTTTGAGACATTGGTGACCCAACATTTTACTATAGTTTTGTAAGATGTCTCTATTAGGTGAAATTGGGCAAAGGGTCCCTGGGATCTTTCTGCATTAGTTCTTACAACTGCATGTGTGATCCGGTTTGCTAATGCTGCTGTTTTGCAAAACACCAGAAATGGACTGGCTTTTATAAAGGGGGTTTATTTGGTTACACAGTTACAGTTTAAAGGCCATAAATGTCCAAGGTAAGGCATCAACAATAGGGTACTTCCATTGGCATCTGGAAAACCTCTGTTAGCTCGGAAGGCATGTGGCTGGCGTCTGCTTGCTCCCAGGTTGCATTTCAAAACGTCGTTCTCCAAACATCAGTGTCAGCTTTCAACGTTCGTCTTCAAAATCTCTCTCTAAGCTGCAGCAAGTGTCTGGGCCTGAGTGGCTCTTTTATGTGGCTCCAGTGATTTAATTAAGACCCTCACTGAATGGGTGGGGCCACACCTCCGGAAATAATCTAATCAAAGGTATTGCCTACAGTTGGGTGGGTCACATTTCCATGGAAACAACCTAATACAAAGGTTACAACCTAATCAAGACTAAATACATCTGCCCCCACAAGATTGCATTCAAGAACTCGGTGTTTTGGGGGACATAATATATCCAAACCAGCACTATGTGAATCTATAATTACCCCAAAATTAAAAGTTTAATTAAAAAATTGGTGACCTGGAACGTCAAGAAATGAATGTGCTGCTGCTAAGACAGCTCAGGGCAGGTGTTATGCATTTGTATTCACCAGTTCTTTAATCAGCAAAGAGGTTGGGGCGGCCACACAGGCAGTCGTAGCCCAGTAATGGGCGGGGACAGCAGCTGTGGCCCCAGAGCGTTCCCCCAAAGGGTCTCCTCATTGAGGGTTGACCAGGTGGAGAGCTGCTCATCTCTGAGATCTGTCAAGTGAAAGGGTGGACGTGGCTGGGGCAAGTTCTCAGAGGAACATGACTTCGGTACTCAGCTCCCCTAGCAACTTCAGGGCCACCTCAGGTGTGGGATGGACATGGGGACACATTAAGCCCCTTCTAACCTCCTCTGTGGCTGCAGCCCTGAGTGAAAGTTGGGGTCAGACCGACTTCTTTTGGTCTCCACCTTCATGCTCAAGAGCTCAAGTCCGGCTCCGGGGGCATCCTCGCCTTTTGATATTTGCAGATTTATTCACTGAACTCCCCACACATCTGGATGAGAATATATGACTTGCCCCCTAGAGGAAATAGTTAAATGAACTGCTAAAACACAAAATGTTCCTGTAAAATTGCTTCCATATTTTATTAGACACAGATGAGCATGCATTCTTATGAAGCCAATGGGTAGGGGGGCTTGCAAATTTGGTTCTTTCCATCAACAACTTTCCTTGGTTCATTTTAATAGATGTTGATTTGTCATGGGACTATTGAATCATTCCTTCATTCATTCACTCATCCATCCATCAAGCATGTATTGGGCACTCACTGCATGCTAGGTGATTTAAGCTAAATAACAGCTGTAGTTATCAGTCTTGTTGACCCACCTTCAAATAACTTTGTCAAATGTACGAGGTTATTCTGAGATGAGGAAATTTGGGTTTTGTTATCAAGTTGGGGACAGATTTTTGGGGAAAGGTCTGCCTTTTATGTATCTCAGAGGGCCACTGTTTCATCCATGCCATAACATTTTCACTTACCTCTCATGGTTGAAAATGTTAACATTAAATTTATCTTTCCTAAAATCTCATTTGTTTCAAGGTGTGAAATTTCTTGGTGGGGAAAATGGACACAGTGATGCAAAACCAGCTTTCAAGTTGAGCCAATATTAGTTTCTCATACTCTATGTGGTTCTGCCAGCTGGGAATCAAAAGGGGCTTGGCAGCCCCTGAGAGGGGATGGAAGAATAAACATCACCATCTATTTCTCATCCCTCCTTTGGAAATTAAGCATGGCAGGATGGCTTGTCAGGGTCACTGGCAACACAGCTTTTATAAAGGGGGTTTCTTTGGTTACAAAGTTACAGTCTTAAGGCCATAAAGTGTCCAAGGTAAGGCATCAAAAACAGGGTACTTTCACTGAAGGATGGCCACTGGGTACCATTTTCCAGCGCTCCCTTTGGTACCACAGAGAAGAGGTGAGGAGAGAGGAGTTTGACTCTCAAGTGTTCGTTGACACATGAATGGATAAACAAAACGGGGTCTATCCATACAATGGAATATTATTCAGCCACGAAAAGGAATGAAATCCTAACGCTGCTACAACATGGATGAACCTTGAAGATATTATGCTGCATGAAATAAGCACTTTTGAAATAAGTGCAAAAGGATAGATATTGTACAATTGCACTTACATGAAATACCTAGAATAGGCAAATTCATAGCGACAGAAAGGAGATTAGAAGTTACCAGGGGCCAGCGTGGGGAGAATAAAGAGTTGTTGCTTAATGGGTGCAGATTTTCTGTTTGGGGTAGTGGCGAAGTTTTGGAAATGGATGGTGGTGATGGCTACACAACATGGTGAATGTAATCAATGCCACTGAGTTATATATTTAAAAATAGTTAAAATGGCAACTGTTCTGTTATATATAGGTGGCCACAGTGAAATTAATTTTTACAAGAAGCATTCTCCTCTGCCAGCCTTGGGGTGGCTGGTGGTGGGAACCATGCCTGCGAAACCCGTGGCCTGGCAGGGTTTCAATAGAGGGGGTGGGCCATACCCATCCCAGACTGTGGGCTTCTACGGTGTCAGGAACACTGCACACTGACATCCTGGGCACCTTGGAATTTCCCCAGAGGGAGACTTCTGGAAGAAAAGCAAGAGGGGGATGGGCACTCAGGGGTGTAGCCCCTACCACGTGGTGAGGCTCTACCCAGGTCACCGCGTGTGATTCTTCCAGCAGCCTGCAGGGGGCACATGAGCAAGCACGTTCTCCCAGCTCCTGTTCCAGGGGCAGAGAACAGCTCAGCAAGCCCAGCGAAGCATCCAAGATGAGATCCGCAGGAGTTGCAGAGATTGGATTTGAACCTACTGTACTTGCTCTACAGCATGGCTACCCAGCCAGGAGTTCAAAGGCAAAAAAGGGCTGCAAAAAATGTTACGTGGGAAACTCTGTTAGGAGGCTCCTATATAAGAAAGGGTACCCTGCTCTGCATTTGTTTTCAGATTAGTTAAATTGTGGAAGAGAATGACGTGGGGATGTCTGGAAGCATCTTCCCCTGTCTGAACACTGCAGTTTATGATAAAGGCTTAGAATCAAGCCAATAAGGCGCTCTATTTCCAGAGAGTAGGGGCATGGGATTGGTTAGAAATTCTGGAAACAGAACTGGTTAGAACCTGAAATGATTCAAACTAATTACCTCCAGAATCCGGAGGGCTCAGGGAATGGGTGGTTGGTGAGGGAGGTGGGTGTCTGGTTCTCGTTAACTGGGTGCTCTTCAGAAGCCTGTTGGTTCAGCCTTTTAGATGCTTACTGAAAAAATTCTCCAAAGTGTCCACCTTTATTTAAATAATGGAGTATCCTTTGGTGCTTCTGTACAGGTTTCCATGCCATGAATTCTCAGTGTGATCTTCTGGAAAATGCCTCAGTTTCAGTGTCAGAAGACCCAGGCTGGAGTTTGGCTCTGATGCCTACGGGCTGTGTGACTTCAGGCCATTCAGACTGCCCTGAATCACAATCCTCTCCTCCCTGAAGGCACAAGAGAGTAATGCTAGCTTTATGGATCGTTGTGGGTGTTGGAAAGTTCCTGTTAAATGAGATGATCTATCTTCCACGTTGGCTTTCAAATCCCTGAGCCCACATACATGGCTGCTATCTACCTGGTGAGTAGGGTGTGGAAGGAGGAAGGACCAAATCTCATCTTAAACCCTGGGTAGGCTTAGAATGTCCCTTTCTTTTCTCTTATGAAATCAGAGGCACAGTCTTTGGGAGCTCAGCTTGTTTTCTGGGGGAGGGGAGGGAATGTTGAGAGCTTCAGTTCCCAGGGATGGGCAGAGCTCTTGGTGGGGTTGATAGTAAGGAGAGGAGAGAGGATTCTGGGCAGCTGTAAGGTGTGACTAAAATGCCAAAAGATGGAGATGGGGAGATTTGGGAGCATTAATGTGCAATATTCTTTGAAAGCCATCAATAGAGGTGGGAATTTTTTTGGATTGATTTTACCTGATAGATCAAAGATGGCGCCACATTGAGACTGGGCCTTGTGGAGCTTTGGAATTCATTCTGATTACATTTGGGGAGTGGCCATCAGAATTTGGGAAGTCAGATGTTGTGTTCAGTTGCGTCACTCATTAGAATACTCATCCTCGATCTGAGCCAACAGAACACCAGGCTTCCTTTCATTTTTTCCATCAAGAAATAGCTCTTGGGGGCTTATTTTGTGTCAGGCATGATGGTAGGTGCCACAGATACCACCCAACTGTTGAATGTCATGTTCCTAAAAGAATTTGTGAAGCTTAGAATAACACCAGTGTCAAAGGGACAGGCAGTGTGAAAAACACACTGAGAACGAAATGACTATTTTGAGGAAGTTGCACAGATTTAGAAGACCAGATTTACACATAAATTCATTAAACCAAGGAAGTCTAAAAGCTTCCTGAAGTTAAGGGCTGGAAAGTAATTTTTAGACTTGCCTCGAGTGGTACTCTTGTTTCTTAAGGATTTAGAGATGTTTCTGGGTGGAGAAAGGACGCTGGCGGTGGGCATCTAGGCCCTGCTCCTTGAGAAATCCCTGGGATGTGGCAGTTGTGGTGAGATGTTGAACTGCCCCAGCGCAGAGTAAACTGTCACCAGGGGCTGGGAAAGCACACAGGGTGTATCCTGCTGAGGGTCATCCTGAGTCCTGGCATGGAAAGATGGGCTCTGTGGCAGAGTAGTGTTAGTGGATGAGGGTCTGCAAGATCCAACACTTGGGGTATTCTTGCCCCAAATCCCAGGCTTCTGTTTCTGACCTGGATTGTCTCTTGGCCCCACAGAGAGGAGCAACTGGCTGGGATTCATTTGTTAAAGAGCATCTTAACAGGACAGGAACAGGGAAAATGGGTCACCACAGACCACCCCCCACACCTCCCATCAGGGGGCAGTTGTGCAAAGTTTGGGGAACCCGACTTGGTGAGTCAGCTGCTTGTGAGAACACCCTGGAGGCAGGAATTTTGTTACAAAGTGGAGGCGGCTCCTGAATTCTCACTGTTAGAGTAGCTGGAGTTGGGGAGGGAAAAGAATGTTCCAGCAGCCCCCCAGGAGCAGGGTCAATGGTCAGAGAGCACACTGAACAAGCAACAAACAGGCTTGGTTGATCAGATGTCCCATTGGAGCCAGGCTACCAGGGGGTAGCGTGGGTCAGGCACAGTTACTGGGTGGCACAGACCCACCACGAGGGGGCCCTTTGCTTCTCTACCTCTTTGCAGCTGCTCTGAGTTGCGAGCAGTTCTCCGTGCAGCCGGCCGTGTCTGGGAGGCTGTCCAGAGGCTGAAGATAAAGAGCCCCGGGATTCAGGCCAAGTTCCACCTGGGGTGTGGAGAGTTTTCCCAGCTGTCACCTGGCTTTGGAGAAGGGCTGTCCCAGGGGGTACAGTGTGGGGAGTCTGGAAGCTGGAGGGAGATGAGTTCAGGATTGCAGATCTTCAACCAGGGCCATTCTAAGGAAAAGAAGAAGAAATTCTACAGGGGCCCTGGGGCAACCTCCCAAAGGAGTCCCCAAGACAGGGCCAGCCTAGGGCACCAGGACAGCCGGGTGGGGGGCCCAGCTCCTGCCTGGGGAGCATCTATCGTGGGCAGGTATAAATAATGAAGCACTGCAGCTACTTATAGACCACGCCATCTGAAGGGTGCTTGTGGATTCTCTTTGATTTCTCCTTGGCACTTGTGGGGTGGCCGCTGCATGTGTTCCCTCCTGCGGAGAAGGCAGAGCCTCCTGGCCAGCTGCTTGGGGTTTGGGTGAGAGCAGAAGCTTGGTTCATGGCTGAGCAGATGGCCTCGGAGGCAGCCAAACATCGGGGCTCTGCTGGGCGCCTTGGTGTTTCCAGCCTGTGGGCATGGATGGGGGGTGCTGCGGGGGGCTAAAATGCACAGCTGCAGGAGGGCCCTTCATGAGGCTGTGCAACGAATAGGGCCCAGTTGGGAAAGGGGAAACACGCTGCTAATTAATAACAGGGTGAATGTCTTGGTTACAGATTAGGGAGCTGAGAAGCCAAAGGGTACGGTGAGGCAACCCAGAGTTTAGCAAGGCAGGGAACTGCTGGCTGCTCCAGGATTGGAGAGAAGGAGGGAGGAAGTGGTTCTCCTGGAGCCCAGGATCTGGGGCCTTTTGGTGGAAGGTGGAGGCATGGCGAGGGCTGACTGTCAAGAGCTGGGATCATACTTGGCGGTGGGGTGGGGACAATGCAGTAGTTGGAGCTATGGGGGAGACAGTCACTGCCAGAGATGCTGGTGGTGGGGGTGAGGTGGGATACCCTGGCATTAAACAAAATTTAAAAAACGGCCACCAGCATCGGGCACTGCCAGAGGGACCCCTTTCCAAGAAACATTTGCCAGGAGACAAAAACAATTGACTTGCAGGGGCTTTCTGAGAAAACAGAACACACCTAGAGAACTGTGGGTAAGTTAACACTTAGTGATAAACCAGTTTGGGGCCAGCAAAGAGAACTTATCAGAATGGGCAGGTATAGCAGGCTAATCAGCTCTCAACGTGCATCTCCTCCCCACTTTGTAAGACCCCCCCCATGCAAAAATGAAACTTCATGTCAGCCAATGAGAACATTCCCTCACCAGCTTCTGTGTCGTGTCCTGCAGGAGCCCCCGCTCCCACTCCAGCCCTCAGGGCAGCCCCTTCTATTTTCTGGAAGGGATGCCCAATTCACAAATTGCTTGATAAAGCTGGGAAACCCCAAATTGCATGAAAATGAAATGTTTTTCTTTCAACACTGGCTCATCCCTCTGCCCACCCTCCAATCTGTCACTAGTGTCTCCCATTGACCAAAGCTGCCCAGAGGGCAAACGTCGCTGGGAGCAGGAGGGCACAGGGGATGCCAGAGCCAGGAAGGACCTCAGAATGGCCAGGACACCTCGCTGTTGGGAGGAGGAAACCAAAGCCACAGCAAGGGGAAACCACCTCCCAAGGTCACCCGGCCAACCAGCGGCAGAGCTGGTTGGGCCCTTGGCCCACTGACCCCCGAGCCAGTGCTCCGTCCATTCATTGATTCCCACCGCCCTGGTGGCACCCTGAGCGGACAAGGACTGCTGTTAACGAATGTGCCTTGCACTTTCATGCCTCAGGGACTTTGCACACTCCATGCCTGCTGTGTGCAGCCTTTCCTCCTGGCCCAGGTCATAACCTCGCATGCACGCTCAGCAGCTCAGCTCGAGTGTCAATTCCCCTGAACTTACTCTCAGGGAGAAGAAACCAGAAATGATCTCTTTGGTCTCTGTGAACAGCACCCAGGAGCTGAGATGGAAGCATGACAGGGTCCTTGTCTGCATTCTGTATGGGATGCCTGCTGCTTTTCTCTTCCCAGCACCCTGTCCTCATCCTTTTGATGACTTGAGTTTCCCGCAGGGCATTTCGTGTGGCTTGGTGGATGGTTGGTCATATGTGTCATCTCAGCCGGGCAGTTGTGCCTAGTTGGTTAATCAAACACTAATCTGGGTGTTCCTGTAGAGGTATTTCATGGATGTGATTACTATCTACCACCAGCTGACTTTAAGTAAAAGAGATTATCTTCGATAACTTGGGGGGGGGCTCATCTGGTTGGTTGGAGGCCTTAAGAGCAAACACTGAGGTTTCCCAGAAAAGAAGAAGTTCTGCTTCAAGACTGCAGTGGCAACTCCTGCCTCAGTTTCCAGCCTGCCGGCCAGCCCTATAGATTTTGAAACTTTCCAGATCCCACAATTATGTGAGCCAATTCCTTACAATAAATCACTAAGGTAGACAGGTGGATAGATAGATGGATACATAGAGCTACAGACTTGTATGTTATATTCTAGGTGTCTGTATCTATTCTATAATCCCTTTATATCCTGTCAATTCTGCTTTTGGAGAACCCTGGTCCACTTGAGTGGGCTGACACCCCATCCCGGGCTCACCCCCTAATCCATCATCCTGGTCACAGTAACTGGTTCAGGGGTGACCCATGGCCCTGAAATGTTAGCTGGAGCCCTGGTCGAGGGGGCTCATCTTCACCAGGGTGACAAGGCTGGGGCAGAGGTAAGTGTGGTGCTGCCAAGGTGCCACGTGGAACCAACAGAGAGAAAAGCAGAGTTGAGGGAAGCATAGAGCATCTCAACAGCACTGTTCATGTGTCTGGATACAGCTGTGCCTGAAGACAGCGCTCACCCATGGGAGCCATTAATCTCCTCCTTTTTGAGAGGCCAGGTTGTGTTGGGAGTTCTGTCTTGCACAGCCCAGGCCGGTCTTCCATGCTTTCCTGTTCAACATTCCCTGGGTGGCAGCTCTTCAGGTCTGCTCCCTGGACCACCAGCAACTCCGAATGCCCCAACACCCCTGGTTTACACAGGGACAGCAGAGCAGAAGTCAGTGGGAATCCCCCTGGGTTTTTTTTGAATCTGGAGGGCGTACTTCTGATTCCCAGGCTTGGTGACTTGCTGTAGCCCCCCCTAGGCAGGGGGTGGCAGAGCAGACATCTGTCCACGTGGTGGCTTTGCCTGGCCCGGGCCTCTTGTGGAGGCTGGAAGGGGTCTCCTCACCAGGCCGGGGTGATGGAGCTGCTCCTATCCCCTTGCTGAGAGAGGCCGCTCTCCTCCCCAAGAGCCCGGGAGAGCCCTGGGGGGGCCTGTGTCGCTTTGTGCTTCAAGGACGAAGCCGGAATGATGCGCTGGCTGCCCAGCGAGGCCACGTCAGCGCTACACTGCGCCCCATCCTCCCTGGGCACTTTGCACATTCAAAACTATTTTAGAAGTAGCAGCACACGTAATTCTGTTTCATGTACTCTGGGCAGCACAGATGCGCGTCCATTGAAGCATGTTCCCCGAGCCAAGGGGCTTTGGGGGGTCTCACGGTCCCCTCCCTTGGCTTTCACTCCCAACCAGGGGCCTCCCTGGAATCAGGCCTGTGTTCCTGAGATTTGCTGCTCACGGTGGTGGTGGTGGGGGGGCTCTTGCAAAGGGAGGGGTAGGTGCTGCTCACCCAAGGAGGCCAAGGTTCGGGGACCCCAACTGGGAGTGGAAGGGGGGTGCCTGCCTGCTGGTGGAGCCTGCGGTGCCCAGTACCCCAGCAGCACCCGCAGCCACAGGCCCTGGTGCAGCAGCTCCTGCACACGCTCACGGGGACAGACGTTATCCCCAGTGCAGGATCTGACACCTGAAACAGTGCCGTAAGGAGCCCCAGTGCACACGGGGTGGGTGACAGAGAGATCTGACAGGCACAAAGCAGAGCGAGGGGCCGAAGGGGATCTCCCCAGGTGAGGGGACACACGCCACCAGGGCCGAGGAGAGAGGCAGGGCCCTGTGGCGGCGACTTCCGGAACAAAAGGACTCCACAGAGCTCATTCAGATACACCGAGACATAAATGAAGCACTGCTGTCGCCTGTCCCTAAGACGTGTCAGTCAAACAGACAGATGACTGCAGGAAGACAGGCACTGTTTCCGTCATCGGCAAAAAAAAAAAAAACAAGGCAGTATTTTGATTTTGAGGGGGAGGCATGAAAATGCGTGATTTAACTTTCAAAGTAATTTTCAAGGCTTTTTTTAATTTAAAAAATGGCCCCGGGAAGGAACACGGAGGCATGCATTATTAAAAGGTGAAAGTGTGTCTCTTCTATTTGACAAAGGAAAATCATGGCCGCATGACCCAAGTGGAAACAGCGTGTGTTTTCCAACATGGGGGCAGAATTCAGATTCAAGCTTCAGTTCCTCTTGGGCTTCACAGGCTGAAGGCTCCCCAACTCTCCTGTCCACCCTGCCAGTCCCTCCTGGAAGGGCCCTTGTTGCTGGGAGGCCCCCACCCTCCGCAGCCCCCTGCTAGAACAGGGCATCGCGGGAAACTGGCAAGGGGTACCCATGGCAAGCGAGGCCGGACGCTTAGACGAGCTGAGGGATTCTCTTTGAGAACAACAATACACAGTACAATATAAACTTAGGGATGAAAGTGAATGTTTAGAACAAGGAAAGCAATCAGCACCAAGTTCTGAAGCCCTGAGAGGCAGGTCCCCTTCTTCTGAGACCTCTTTAGGTAATTTACTGGACATGTTTGCTGATTGCAGCCTGGCTTCTCCCCCCACCCCCAAAACAAACAAACAAACAAACACTCGATGACTCTCAGCATCTCCCAGCTCTGGCAGGGGTTCCCACACAAGTGAAGGGTCTTGAAGTTGCTGCTTCGTTAGCTTTAGTGAAAATCTTCTTCCAGAAGTGAGGTTGCCCGGAAACGTCACCTCTGCACCTTGGATGGGATTTGCTTCTTGTGGGATCCAGTGGCTGGGTGACTTGGAAAGACCCCGGAACCCCCTTGCTGTGGGATCTGAGCATTGGGAGGCAGCCTGGAGGGGTTGGCAAGTCCAGTCCAACAAAGCGTGGCCAATGGAATCATATCGTGTCTGGAGAAAGACCACATGGAGACGAGGGTCTGGTGAGCCCGGGGCGTGGAGAGAGCTGTGGGCAGAGCCCCCCAGCCTGGGCCAGGCCAGAGGCTTCCTGTGGGAGGCAGAGCCTCACGTTGCTTAAGCCCTGAGCTCCCCATGGGGCTCACCTCATTCTCCTGGCTCTGATTCCAGGCTAAGGCGGCAAATCTGGGAGCATCGGGCTTGCCCGCTGGACAAGAGGGCACAGCGAGTCTGTGAGAAGGTCCTGCTCGCCCAAAGGGGCTGGCCGGTGGCCATATCTGGCCCTGTGTGGAGCCCGCCCATAGGCTGCGTCTCTCATGGTAAACTGCTAAACTGGCACTGGGCAGTTTATGCATTAGCCGCTTCCATCCTGGCTCATGCCATTTCCCCCCGAGAGAGACGGAGCCATCTCCCCGTGCCCACGACGGCAACGTCTGCTGCAGGCGGTGCTCGAGCACATCAGCCACATGAATGGAAATCAGGTTTCAGAGCGCCGGGGAGGGCTGGCCCCAGGCGGTCGTGAATTCCCAAGGAAAGGGGTCGGCCTTGAAGGTGGGTCTGGGGGATGAGCTGACCAGTCCTGGGTTCTTGTGGATGCACCGCAGGGAGCCCCAGGCCCACCCCACCCCCTCAGACCCCACCCCTCGTGCCCTCCACCTGCCCCCTCATTCCCGTATGTGCCCGAGTTTGGGGTGCTTGACCCCTTGGGTCCCCCTGTGCCTTGTCCTTTAATTCAGGTCGTCATCCTCTTTCTCTGTGTGAACTTGTTTGTTTCCAGACTTAACGAGAGCTAAAATTATTTTACAGAACTTTGGGGGATTTTGGAGATGTCCCTTTGCGAAGCAGAAGATGCCTTGGTGAGGGGCTGGTGCTCCCCGATTTGGTAAGCGATTTCTTCAGGGTTATCGGGCTGTGCTGGGCTGACAATGGGGCAGGGGTGGGGGGCGGGGAGAAGACAGCAAGTGACAGCGGCAGCTCGCCTCGGGGTGATTTACAAAGCGAGGCCACCGTCCCACGTCTGGTTCAACCCTTATTCAAACAAAACAAAACACCCTGGTGTTCTACACTGAGAAACTGAGGCCCAGTGAGGTGGGGGTCACCTTGGCGTCGGTCAGAGGCCGGGACCAGAGAACTTCAGGGAGGGGGGGAAGGGTGGCCCAGCCCAGGGGCAGCTGCGGGGACCCCCATCTGCTGGGAGGAGCTCCCCGTGCACCCCAGCCCCCCGCTGAGCTGAGCGTGGGAGGGCCTTCCCCACATGGCCAGGTTTCCTTTCTTTGAAACCCAGGCCTAATAACCCCAGCAGAGCCACGAGCCCTCCGGGTCTCCAGGAAACAGTAAACCAGGTGAGAGATGCCTTCTTCCCGTTTGGTTGACATGCCTTATGTGCGATCGCACTTAGGACAACAGAAGGGACATAAAAAGGCCCAGTTACAATTTCTTGGAAATAATAAAATAACTTGGAGGAACTCATGCTGAGGAGGCCGAAGATGAATGTCTGGCCGTAAAAGAGGACTCGCTTCATATTTCAAACAGCTGCAGCTCAGCGGTGTGGCGGTGAGGAGCACGAGGAGGAATTATTTCAAGAACGCTTTATGATGCGTTCCGGAAGATCCAGTCCTCTGTATAAACAACATTCCGACCTGAAGGAAGGGGATGCATGTGACAGTTTTCTCCCTTCAAATAGTCTTTTGGGAGATGGCAGTTTTAGGACTGAGAATAAAATGTAATGATTACCAGCGAGGGAGGGAATTCATGTCCAGCCTTTATACTATGAGCCGGGCGCTGGGTTACTTGGGGGGACCTGGGATCCCATCTCAGGTTACAAAGGGGAAACTGAGGCTCCAAGAGGTGCAGCGATTGCCCAAGGCCTCCAGCCAAAAAAGAGGCAGAACTGGGAATCAACTGGAAGTCTGGGTAACGTCCACTGTGAGAACATCGTTATACAACGGCTTAATAAACGATTTGTTATCTTCAGGTTGTGCTTAGAAAATATGTAACAGCCTTGGAAATAAAAGCTTTGGTTAGAAAAATAAAATAAAATATAAACAAAAAGCCACCCATTAGAACATAATAGGAGTTAGTCATTAGAATTATTTGCTCAACATCAGTTTTCTGCATGCTTGCTAATTTTAAATATTTTTTACATTTGACAAGACAGAGCTGAAATTATTCATTTATGTTATTACAGTAATATTTTAGTGTTGAATATATTTTCAACACTTTCTAAAGTGATATAACACTTTGCTCTTTTTTCTTTCTTTTTTTTTTCTTTTCTTTCTAAAACCAGAAGTTGGGTTAAAAAACAGGACAGAAGGGAGCAGGGTCAGTGGGGGTGGGTGCTTCTTCTCAGAATGTTTTATTCCATTTCCTTTTTTTTTTTTTTTTATTGAAGCGTAATTGAAGTATGCTAAACCGCACATACTAAAAATGTAAAATTTGTTCAGTTTTGACATTATGTATACATCTCCATGAAGTCACCATCATACTGGAGACAAAAATTTCTATCCCCTCCCAGTTTCCTCTTGCCCCTTAGTTATTCACCCTTCTCCATCTCCCATCCCCAGGCAACCATTGATTTACCATTCGACTGGTTTGCATTTTCTGGAATTTTATATAGATGAAGCCATACCATATGTGTTCTCCTTTGCT
>PVKY010000631.1:0-43520 GCA_004027775.1 Bradypus variegatus
ACCTGCAAACCTGGACCCCCTCCAGGCTGCCTCTCAGGGGAAAGGAACTATGCCCAGCACCCCTGAGATCCCTGCCGCTGTTGCCACTAAAATTTTAATAAGCCTGAGATAGAATAAAAAGCTTCTGCATAATGTAAGGAAGCTGGGCAGTAAAGGCACATCAGGCTACTGTTTCCTAAGGGTTTCCCATGAGCTGTTTAGAACCCCAGTATAGTAATCCAACACCCCTCTCCCCCCCATACCCTGCCCCTCAATCCCTCAAGCCTCCTGGGGCTCTGGGGTAGAAGGAAAGGAGCCTGGGGTGGGGGGTGGGGGTGTGCTGAAGGTGGCAGCCAAATTCTACCACACATCACAAAGCTCTCATAGTACAGACCACTGTCTCCATCTTACAGATAGGGAAGACTGAGGCCTGTAGGTGTTAACAACCTGCCATGCATGTATAGGGTGAGCATTGACCTCAATTCTTCTTTACCTCTTTTCTTTTCTAGTAAAGGGACAAAGCTGGGCTTCACCAGTAGCTGCCTCTCTGTGAAGCTGAGATGTCCCCACATACCAGGTCCCCCCACCCCAGGGCCTGACGGGCTGAGCTCCCTAAGGTGCCCCACAGTGCCAGCTGGCCTTCTCCCCACGACGGGACGTGACCAGGCAGCATCAAGGTTCTGAGGGTCCCTCTGCTACCAACTTGCAAGCACTATTCAACTTCTTGGGCCTTCATTTCCATTTACAGAGCCAGGGGCGAGGCCCAAACCAGGGCTTTTCAAAGTGTGGCCCCCATGAACAGGTGCTGCTCTGGGAGTTCTCGTACTGGTCCCAGATGAGCAAGTACAGAAATCAACAGTGGGTATTTAGAAACTTTTATAGCAAACTGACAAAATAACTAACGTGCATTGGCTCAAATGATTAAAAAACACCTGGGCTTTTATATACACATATAGACATGTAGTCATTTCTCCATTAGTTCTTTTGTTGTATTAGCCTATGATGGATTGGAAATAAAAACGGAGCTGCTTTATCGCACTGTAAACACCAGCCTAAACAATCTCTGGGCCCTTTCTGACTTTTGGGCATATGCTTCAGAACTCACCTTGAGTTCCTCAGCCTCAGTTTCCTCCCAGAGCCTCATGAGGATCTGCCTATGGTGCACACGTGTGTAGAATATGTGCACAACATGAGCACAGGTGTGTGTGTGTGTGACATATATACAGTAATAACTGCACCCCTCTGGACTTGTTTTTGCCTGCTGAACGGCCTGGCACGTCCCCAGCCCAAAGTGGTTAAACCAAGGCAAAGATTGAGACACCCACCTGACTCCCTACCAGCGCTGTCCCGGGACTCACCGGAGGCTGCTTGCGTGGCCTGCCCCGCCCTCGCTTCTCAGTGCCGTCCTTTTCCTGCTTGGAGGCCAAGGGCTGGCTGGACTTCGAGCTCGACTCACTCATCTTCCTTTCTCTGCAGAGCAGGTGAAGAAGCAATGGCTGGGATGCTGGGAGGCAGGAAAAGTTTAAACAGAAGAACATCTCCCTTCATCCACTTACCATCTCCACAACCCCAAGGCACACTGCAGGCAACTGCTCCCCTGTGGCACCCATGGCTCCTACCCTCCATGAAGCGGGTCTGCCCACCTCAGCATGCTAGGGAAGGGCAGGGCAGGGCCGTTGGCGCTAATCAGCTCCTTATCTGCTGTTCAGAAAGCTCTTTGTCTTGCTCCAAGGCTACCCCTGCCAAGGGCCTGGGGCCCAGGAGGCACAGCCAGCCCACAGACCTGGCTATATGGGTGAGGCCACTCTGGGGCAAAGGTGTGGGCAACTGTAGCCCCCTCCCTCTGTAGCCAGCAGCTGCCCCTTCTCTTTAAGAGAAAACCAAGGTCCTGGAAGTTCAGAGAAGATTAGGGAAGAAAGATAAGTGGAAGGGATGAGACCTTGGGATCTGGCCGCCCTGTAACCACCCACCACTCTATTTACGTGGATCCCCTGCCCCAAATGCTGACAATATTGCCCGCCCGGCAAGGCCCAGGCCTCAGGACCCAATGCAAGTAAGATCCAGCCTGATACTTCACAGCCAATGGTATGGCCGGGTGCCCACCCCACCCATTCTCCTCCCTGCTCTCTCCTAGGGTCAATCCTTAGGAACTCAAAGAGGGGAACAATTTGGGGAGAGGAGCAAGAGGGGAAATGGCTGGGACTCTAGTGGGTGAGGTGGGGGGAAGAAAAGGAGCCCAAAGCTGAAAGGTGGGTTCTTCAATATAGAATCAGAGATTTTTCTTTGATGCCTACTTACTGGAGGGACAGGGACCTCTCTAACCAAGATGGGCCCTCCTGGGACCCTGCTGGCTCCCTGCAGCCCTAGCAGAGTTAATCCTAAAACCTTCTTAGTCCTTTTCTGACATCTTCCTTCTTAGGGGCCTGTTTGGGTTAAATCTAAACTACATTGTAGTTTACCTAAAACATCTTGTGGCAAGGAGAGCCTGAATCCTCCTCTTTAAGATCCTCTTCTACCAGTTTAAGTGAAGATGCCCCACATCTCCATCCCTTTCCCAAATGGTTATCCCTAAGTTACAAATGGGGAAGCAGCCATGACCTGGGTAACCTACAGCTCTGCACTTCTCTCCTGGTAACCAATCCCTGCTTGCCCCGGGCAGAGGGTGGGAACAAGTGGCTCGCCTCTGAAAACCCCCCAGTCTGTAAAATGGGAGTAGACTATGGCACCTGCCTAACTATCCAGATTGCAGCGAGAATAAAATTAAGAGGATTGAAAAAATACTTTAAACGGTACTTCATGCGAGCAAGGCGTGCTCTGCCTTTTCGAAAAACCATGTGGGGAGTCTTCACTCTATCAAAAGAGAACTACAACATTTGAAAACGATTTTTCTTCCTCCTTTCAGATTTTTAAGCAATTTCCAACTTTAGCCCAATCAGAGGGAAAAATGCTCTTGCAAACTTGTGATTTTGGAGAGCCTCGAGGCCCCCATCCTTAAGCCTCAAGAGATCCTCTAGGCGGCAGGACTTTGTCTGGTAATTATTCTATTTTATAGTACTTCAGACTTGGAGACCCTTTTAAACAAGGTGGTTGGTGATTTATCCTGCTCCGTCATTAGTGGCTTGGTCTGCTCTGTAATTAGAGGCAGTGATTAGAATCTTATATTACACCACAGGTCTCCCTTAAAATCTAAACATCAAAATTAATCAGCTAAATGAGTGCTGAACTCACATGAGGTCTGCCTGGTTCCCTCGCAGAGGTGGTTCCAGTTGGTCGAAGCCAGTCGGGAACCTGAGGGAGCCTGGAAGCTCTTGTACCATCTGGTGCCTCCCCTACCCCTCCCTATTGGAGACCCTTTAATCCACTATCCTCCACCCCCAGCCAAGTCCCAAGCCCTGAATGAAGACGGCCTGAGGCCCTCTCTAGTGAAGCCAAGAAATGCTTGTCTCTTCCACCTGTTTCTGAACATCAGGGAGGCCCGGCCTGGAGAAGCCACATTTAGGGCCCAACCGGACCTCAAGTTTGTTCCCTACACACACCGTGCATGCCGTGTGTGCTCCACAAACGCTTAGGAGTGATCATCTCGCTAAGCGTGATCATCTTAGGGGGTCCGCTTAAAAAGTAGTCCAGAGACACATGATGGATTGTCCAAGGTCACACAGCAAGTGAGCGAGGTGGATGGAGTAGGTTTCTGGCGACTGAGCCAGCCCCACAGAAACACACAACCGCCAGGAGACTGGTTAGGTCCCTGTGGCCCCTCAACTCCGGGCCGGGCCCGAGGGTGACTCTGCAAGTGTCTGCACTGGGCCGTTGCAGGCCAGCCGGTGGGACTGAAGAGCCAGGGCGCGCAGGGGGAGGGGCGCAGGCTGCTCCTGCGGGCGCGGGAAACCGGTGCACCCCGACCGCATGCAACGCCACGCGGGTGCACCCGGCCCCACTTCCTGCCAGAGGGGGCACCCAAGCCCATCTTGGGGCAGGAAACCTGGCGCGCGCGGGCGTGAGGAAGAGGAAGAAAGCCACCTCCCTCCGCGCCCTCCCCGCAAAATAAAACCCCAGAAAATAATGGAAACGGGGAGTCAAAGGGACTAGTTCCAACAGAGCCCAGCAAAGCAGAGAAACCAGTTTGTGGGGGCGGAGGGCAGGCCTGGCCCTGGGGGCTGAGGAGGCGCGGGCCGGGCCAGAGGTGGGGTCGGGGTGAAGCCTCAAACCTAGACCCACCACCCGGCCTCAAATGCAGCCGAGGTGGGTTAGACACGAATTGGGGGGGATATCCGCCCATCCCCCTCACTTCCAGAACTTCCCCAGTCTGCGGGGGGCGCCGGACCCCTTCTTTCCCGCTGCGCCGCAGCCTACTGCTGCTCTTCCCGCCTCCCACCCCACCCCCAGCCCGGGCCCGGGCAGGAGCGGCCGCCGCGCGAGGTGCACAGACCTCCGCCGGGTGCACGACTCGCGCTCGCCGCAGCCGCGCGTCCCCTCCCCCACCGCGCGCCTTTCCTGGGTCTCCGCCTCCCGCAGGGCGCCCGCGGCGCGGGGGAAGCAGTGCGGGCGTCCTCCCCGCGCCGCCGGGCCGCGCTGTGCGGCCCTCCCTCGCCGGTCGCTCGCGCTGCCCGGCCTGGGAATAAAGCCGGAGGCGCGCGCTGCAGCCCCCGGCGGCTTGCAGGCGCGCCCCACTCAGCCGCCGCGGCTCCCGGGGACGACTCACCGCGAGCTCGGCCGCCGGCCTGCGGTGCGCGCTCCGGGCTACCGGGAGCGACGGTGCAGGGAGCTGAGAACCGGCCTGGCTCCTCCGCCGCCGCTGGTAGCAAATGCGGATCTGAAACCAGGAGAGAGCAGAGGCGCTCAGAGACCGCCGCCGCCGCCGCGTGCTCGCCGCCCAGGCCCCCGCGGGGTATTTATATGTCATATCCAGGAGGGGGCCAAAAATATTCCCCTCACTCCGAAGGATGGCGAGGGGCAAGAAGCTGGGCACGGCCCTTGCGCGGCCTCAATAAATAAATAATGTAATTAAATTATGGATATAAAAAAGCCACCAGAGCGGCCGCGAACTCACGCCTTCTTGGAGCCGCGCCAGCGCCAGAAATAGCCCCGGCTCGGAGTCCCAATTAGAGGAGCGCAGCCCCGGCTCAGGGGAGCTTAAAAAGAGCGACCCAGGGGCAGGGGGGACGGGCCCGCCCGCGCCAGCCGTGTCACTGAGGGGGCGGGGCCATGCAAATGAGCCCGGGGATTTAAAAGGGCGGCCGCCCGCCAGTCGCGGCCGCGCGGGTGGGTGCTGACGCCTTCTGGGGCTGGGGTCGAGCTTGCGGGAGGTCGGTTTTGGCAACACGAACCCAGGGCCCTCGCCTCACAGTCGCGGGCCAGGCGATAAGGGGAAGGGTATAGAGGAATCCTGAAGGAGCTTTTTGTGGGAGGAGGGCATCCTTCCTGCCCGGAACGGGAGTCCCGGGGATAGACACCTCGATGGGCCTTCGGGGCGTGTGGATATGGGCGGGCTTTCGTGCCTGCGGAGGTCTAAGAGGGAGTGAGGGGGTGGAGAGAAAAGAGCCCGTTGGAGAATTCCGCGGCCTACCCGCTGCCCTCTTCGCGCGTATACGCCACTCGTAGATTTCCCAGGGTAGACGGGTGTTAGCATGTGCATTTCACTGTCAACCCGCGCGTGGCTGACTGGTTGAAATACGAATCTTGTGACGTTCAAACATAAAACTTGTGAAATCCAGAGTTTTAATTTGCTCATAGCCACTGCTGTGAATCATAATCAAGATGCAACCTTAAATAAGGCAAAATAACTCGAATCGTTTGCCAATAAACCTGAGGATTCATTCCTTTCGGTGACCTGGACGTTGTGTTAAAGAAATGCGGTCCCAGTTTGTGTCCTGACCCCCTTGATGGTGACTTGAAAAAAAAAAGTGGGCAAGGGGTCGCCGGGAAGCTCTTTGAAGGCAGGGTCTGAGTTTTACGCATGCAATAGCCGCCATGCGTGGCGCGCCCGGCGCCGGCGCCTGGCTCAACAAAGACTTGTTGCACGAACGAGAAGGAAGCCAAAGTGGGAAGATGGCGGGGAGGGCGGTGGGAGAAGAAAGGGCGCTATCGGAGAGGCGCGCCCTGCAGGCCGGGCCCCGGGCCTTCTGAGGTGCACCTCCCCGCCTCTGGTCCCTGAGGCGGCCTTCCACACCTCCCGTGATGCAGGGAATTGCAATGCGGCCCAGTGACACATGGCTGTGACTCATGTTTTTTTTTGCTCCCCTTCCTCCCCGGTCAGCCGAGGCCCCGGCCCAGCCCCCTCCTCAGGAGAAGAGCCGGCGGTGGAAGGGGAACGCCAGGAAAACCCTGAGCCCGGCGTGGAGGCGGGGTGGGGAGCTAGAGGGGCCGGGCCTCCTAGTTTCAGGAATGTTTCAGGAATGTTTCCGGTGGGGGTGGGGAGCAGGGCCGGGAGTGAGCCCAGCCCCCACTCCGGGGCAGCGGGATGGCGCTCCTGGCCGGGGGCAGCACGTGCTCGGCCGAGTGGGGGCGGGGCGCCTGGGCGGGAAGGCGCTGGAGGCCGAGAGCGAGTTCAAAGCGGAGGGCGCGGGCCTGGGGCCTGCCCGGGCTGGGAGTGGACCGGGAGGCCGCGCTCCGCGCGCTGGCTTCCCGCTCCGCGCCCAGGTGAAATGCCTTTCCAGAGAAGTCCCGGGGCGGCCCCTGGAGGGGAGAGGAAGTCACCGAAGGGCGGCCTGAAGGGAGTGGAGTGCTGGGAGGAGGGGGAAAGCCAGGGAGAGGCTGGGGGAGGGGCGGCCTGCCCCTTTGTCTGCAGCCGTTGGGTGGGGGTGGGGCGGGGTGGAAGCGCGCTGCTCCCTCCGTCTTTGTGCCCCGCGCACATAGCGCGCGCTTAGTAGGCCGCGGACGTAGTTGGCTGTAGGGCGTTGAGTTGCATGCCCCGGAGCCTTTGCGGCGTAGAGTGGAGGAGCACGCCTTCTGCCCTTCCCCTTCCTGCTCCTAGAATCCCTAGGTCACATTCCCCTGCTAGTAACCTGGGTCTCCGTGTCCCGGCCATGGATAGTCCCCAGAGCCGCGGGCCCCCAGACTCAGCTCTCCCCAAGGTCCCCAAGGTCGCCGGACTCTGGGGCTGGTTCCCGGGGAGGCACGGAGAGGGTCCTGTTAACCGCGTGTGGCCTTCCCTGACCGAGAGATGGGGAGAGGAGAGGGACCGCTGCCCCGAGGGGTCTGTGGAAATACTCAGCCAACTTTTTGGCCCACTTCTAGCAAGCCGACTTGATCTTATTTTTCTTGCTCTTAGTTTCCCTTTCGTCCTGATTAACTCGCTGACTTGTTTTTTACCTTGAATTGTGTGTGTGTTTTTGTAAGCCACCTCAAACCCTCTCTGGAACGAGGCAGGTATAAATAAATACATAGGCAAATAAATATAGTAGCTTGTTCCCCTCCAGGATTACCCACACCCTTGAAAGACAAATAACTCTCTACCCACTGACCCACCTCCATGCTTTCTGGATTACAAATACCCTGAATTCACTTTCTTCCTTTCTTTTCATCTTTCAGTATTTATTAAGCAGAGGGGTGAGTGGTAGGAATACAAAGATGAATAACATGCTGTCTCTGCCACAGCGAATTTCATGTCTAGAGGAATCACAACCAGGAAGGCACTACAGAAAACTGAATAACAATCGGGGAGATGCAGTGAGGCAGAAAGCATTCATTCACTCATTCATTTAATATTGATTGCCAGGAACTGGTTCAAATTCTTGCCTTACCATCAGTGAACGAAGCAAAGTAACATCACTTTTGAAACTTGGATTGGGAAGTGAGGCACTTAGAAACTCAGTAGGTGCTACAGGAGGTCAGAGAGAGGTTTGGAGCCCAGGTTGGTCACAGAAGTCTCCTGAAGGCCTTGATGGGATTTGGATGGGGGGGTGGCGGTGATGGGGGGTCTGGGGAGGAGACAGGGAGGGGTTGCTGTTTTAGGCCTGGGACATGGTCAGGTTGGCCAAGGGCCAAGGATACTCAGAGGAGTTGGTTGATGTGAGAACCAATCGTCCCTGCAGGAAGCATTTTCCATTCGGACACACATTATACTGTTTCCTCAAGGACAGCCCAGTAAACTTCTGTGAACCCAACATGAAAGTCCAGGGAATGGGGTGTTTGGGCCAACTTTATTTTTCAGGACAGCTGAAGGTTTAAGCTTATTTCCACCTGGGCTATTGAAAATCTTCCCGGTGTGTGGTAGTTCTTTCTTTGCCTCAATAAACGGAATAGCTAAAACCTGACAATCTCCCACTCCTGGTTTAGAAATGCAAAGATTGTGGTAGGTTGGGGGTCCCTTAGCATTCCCTGGGGATTGGTGTTTTCTTTCCTCACTATGTCTCTCCGGTCAGCATGTTTACTTATTTTACCTCTTGCTTTTGACTCAACTGCGCTTTTTTAGAAGAATAGAAGGAAAGGCCAGCGTGGATGGTTCCATTTAGTTACTGGGTTATTTGAGGTTTTCTGAAGATGGTGGTTGGTAACAGGAAGTATGACTCTTATCTAACCAACATGGAAGGTGGATGGGAGAGGGGAAAGAGGATCAGGGATTGTCAAGCATCAGGTAACCCTCTAACCTATTAACCAAACCAGGATGCTTTTTAAAGTAAACTTTTTACTGACAAATAACATACTGCACAAATCTTATGTGTCCAGCACGGCGAGTTTTCACAAAATGAACACACTGTCACCAGCACTCAGATCAAGAAACAGAACATTGTCAACCCCCTTGTGTAACCACCAACCCAACTACTAACAGCATCATTTAGCTTCGCCTATTAATGTACATTATATGAACGGAATCATACTCTTCTGGGTTGGCTTCTTTTGCTCAGCATTATAACTGTGGATTCATGCATGTTATTGCATGTGGTTGCAGACTACTGTTCATTTGCATTGTTGCATAGTTATGTGGTGTGAGTGTACCACAATTTATATATCCATTCTGTTGAAGGACATTTGGGTAGTTTAGGAATAGTGCTGCCGTCGTGGTAAGCAAAGGTGCACATTTCTATTGGGATCATACCTACAGGAAATAACCTGAATCACAGAGTATATATGCTCAGCTTTAGGAGACAAGGAAGACACTTAAGAGTGATAATAATAATACTAAAATTTGGATCAGACAATGGGCATAAAGCCGACCTGGCCCATGTCAGTCTGGATTGACCTGGGAGGTAGGGTCCTCTTGGTCAAAAGTCCCTGGTACACAGTCTCTGACCACTCTCCTGGAGAGCCACCCAGCTACTAGTGCATCTGGTCATCTGGCAGGAACAAGTCTCCGGCCCTGCTGACCACAGGCTCTTTTGCCAGGAAGCCTGGCAGGCCTGGAGTGGGAGGAGGGCCTCTTCTGGTTCCAACTTTCGAGGGAAAAGCACTCAAGTGAAAAAGGAGGGCCCAGGAGGCAAGCACCTCCCTGCCCCCTGCCATCAGCCAGTGACCCGGTCACCCAGAGCCCTAGGACACCATGGACTTCATCTGCCTCCTTCTTTCCCCAGGAAGGCCCACTCCTCTCCAACCTCAGGGAAAACCTGGGGAGGAGGGGGAGTTATAAGCACTATGCTAAATGTGTATTTCTCTCAAATCCCTCAACCTTAACCAGGTCAGTAAAGCTATTGTTCCCATTTTAGAGATACTAAACTGAGGCTTGGGAGGTTAAATAACTGAGATTATGGCCTCTTTCCTTCCCCTCCACTGCTCCTCCTCCCATGATAGGCCCTGGAGAGGTGGCCTTTAACTAGATAGATGATTTCCCTTCCTCGAGGAGCTTACATTGGTGGGGTGGGGGAATGGAAATATAAATAGACAGTTTAACCAGGGTGGCATGTGCCATGATGGAGGCCTGGGGAAGCGTGGGGCGGGGGTCCGGGGAAGCACATCTCAGGAGGCCCTGGGAGTGGGCAGGTAGAGGCAATAGGGGGTCTGGCCTGCAGATGGGCTTTAGCAGACAGGGTGAATGAGCATTACACTCCACTGAAGCTAGAGTTTTGGATGTGAATTAGGTCGCAACAAAGAGTGAGATTTGGAAGGAGGAAGTGAGGGGACGTGTTGCTGAGTGGGTCATGGAGACGTGAGATTTTTCTGCAGCACCCCCAGTGTCGAGTCACCAGCTTCGTGGGAGTCAAGAGGAAGATACAGTGGCAACAGGGCTCCTGCCCGTGCATCACAGCTCAGAGGTTCCCGTGGGGCTTCCTGATTCCCCACCCTCCTGAATGGGGCAGAGGCGGGTCTATTCAGTCGTTTTGTTCCAAGAGGCCCAGCCAGGAGCCGGCTCCTCCAGTTCTTCCAACGGTTTTGTAAGCATTTAATTCCCAGTATTAAATCTCTTTCTACTAAAACCTAAGTCATCTCCCTTCTCTATTCAAAGTCCCCCAGGAGCTCCTGTCCACAGGGAGTAGAAGTTGAAGGCCTTCTAGTGGTCCTGAAGGTCCCTACAATCTGCCCTCTCACCTCTCTAAAGACATCTCCTACCTGTTGCTCCCTCTGCTTCAGCCACACCCACCTCCCCACTGTTCCCCAACCTGCCAGGTGTGAGCCCACCTCAGGGCCTTTGCACATCTATGCCCTCTGCCTGGTGTGCTCTTCCCCAGCTCTCCACATAGCCTGCTCCCTCACTGCTCTTCACTATTGCCTTAGTGGGGCCTTCCTTGTTTACCCTATTTAAAATTTGAACTCTCCCCCTACATTCCCACATCCACTTTACCCTGTTTAATTTTTTTTCCTCTAACACTTACCAACTAAGGTGGTTTCTGCTATCCGCAAAGGCTAAGCCCAGGGCATTGGGTTGAGGGTCGGACATCTGTCCTCCCTAAGCCTCCAGGAAGGGAAAAAGGCAGGAAATCCAGCAGATCGTCATGGGGTGGGGGGTGGGGGTCATGCCAGAGGCCCAAGGAGCTTCTGCACCTTCCAGAGACGCCTGTTTGGGGTATCGCCAGGTTAAAACCTCTGCACTGACCCATCCTCTCCTTGTTCAAAGACTTATTTCTAGCAGGTGCGACATTTAGATTTATAGTTTGCTACCAGTCATGGGAAATTTGTTTTGTTTTGTTTTGTTTTTCATTTGGTCTCCATTATTTCTAAAGGCCTGGCAATAGCCACTGAGGTTTAGTTATCAGGAGCCAGCAGCTGTCTGACAGCCACCTGGTCACTTCTGCTGGGACAGCTGGCTGGGTTGCTTGTGGGTGACTGGGCAGTGGGAGCTGCTCACCAGGGCACAAACTGGGCAAGTGTTAAGACATTTTGCACAGAGCAGAACAGTTTTCTCTTTGGTTAAGTAACTAACTGACAAATATCAGAGCAACTGGCTCTGCAGATAAAATGCTCCCTAACACAGGGCTCCCCTCCCACCTAGGAATAGCTGAACATCCACGTGCTTTAAAATTGTGTAGCTTACAAACGACCCCCCTCTGTGTGAACCAATGGAAGAAAGCATGTTAGGGCAGCCACGACACAGTTGGGCTGTGGGGGTGTTTCCTGAAAGCCATTGTGCAGCCCAGGGCCGGGTCGGCCTCACGTTGGATTGTCATGTCAGCTCCTTAGCCAGCTTTAGTTGTTTGGAGCTCAAGTCCCTTAACTTCAGCCACCTGCTCCCATTCATGTCAGTTGGGTTTCTGAATAAGCCCCAAGGTCTCAGAGGAGTCTCCTGTGGTCTCTAACTTCTTCTCTTATCTGGATTTCTTATCTCTTTTCCAAGCGGAGGGGGCCAATGTTCTGGTAAAGGAACAGGGAACAATGACCCCAGGGCTGGCTGCCCAGGCCCTCCAAGAGTGACTGTCCTCCATAATTACCCTCCATAGGAGCCCCTGGGAGGCTCCTCCCTCTCTGCAGTTCGGGTTTGGGTGAGTCCAGAGCCAGTTCCTTTTTCCTCTGCAGCTGAAGGAGAGGGTCACAGTCGGGGGGACACTGCCCTGAATGGTGAGATGTGCCTAAGTCACACCACATGGCTGAGACCAGGACTCCAGGCCTTGCCCCCTCCAGCCACCCTGAACTCTAGCCCTGAACCTTCCCTAGGGCCCAGAGATGGGCCTGGGTCTCAATCCTGGGCATGGGTAGGAGGGTGCTGCCTGCGTGATCCTAGAAGCACATGGGACGCCTGGGGCTGGACTCACAGTCTGGAGGTGGATAGGAAAACAGGGTGAGAGGTCGAGGGGCGGGGGTCCAGGCTGCGGAGGAGATGGGTAAGGGATGGGGGAGGGGCCGACACCAAGCAGGGAATTTGTTGGAATCCTCCAGGGCTTTGTTTTGGTCTGCACATCCCCAAGCCCTGCACCAAGGCCTAAGGGGGAGGCCTTGGCGCTCAGGAAAAGTTTGGTGAATGGATGGATGAATGAGAGCGAAAGGGGCTGGGGGAGGGGCGGAGGAAGTGGGTAGCCCAGAGGGGGAGAAGCAGGAGGGGAGGGAAGAGGGTGGGGGAGGGGAGGGGAACCAGTGGCAGGAGAGTGGAGAAGGAGGGAGGTGAGTCCGAGTGGGCCAGCCTGCTGGTCAGGAATCCATCTGGGAGGGGATGGCGGCTGGGAGGGCCCAGCTGTTTCCCTCCTCCCCACCTCTCTGGCCTGCACACCTTTGATTGCTCCCTGCTCACGCGGCCTCCCGGCCTTCTCCCCACCTCATAAACCCTGGGGGTCATAGGTCCCCCAAGGCTTTGTCCTCACTGTACATTGGGTAGGTGGCCTTTTTGTTTTCTTCTTTCTTCCTTTCCAGGAGCACAGCCACCAGGGGTGTCTGTGGCCATGTGGGGCTGGCATACCTGAGTGATCTGGGGGGAGAGGGCAGTGTGAGTCTGGGTCGCAGGCCCTGGCTGGGAAATACCCCACCCCCCTTATATCTGAGGGGTCTAGGTGGCAGAAAACACCTTGGAGAGTATGGTGAAAAGAGAAAACTCAGGAACCTACTACACTGGCAGCTGCCAGGCCTCCCCGGGCAGGCAAAGGAACTCCACATGGGCAGTGCCAGGCAGGACTCCGGAGCCACTGACAGCCGGATTTCTGGGTCACCACCCAGGGTGCCTTGCCAGTTCCTGAGCCCTAGAAGGGAGGCAGTGAAGGGCAAAGGCAGGTCTGCCTGCATCTGCCTTTGTCTGGGCACTTCTTGGCCTGCTTGCTGCCTTTCCCCACCTGCAGCCATGCTGCAGCCCCAGCCCAGGGATCCCCCAGGAAGTGGCTGCTTGTTGATCTGTTACTTCCCTCGGGTGAGTGAGCTTGTTGGCCTACCAGCCCAGAACAGAGGGTAGGGTGGAGATGCGGGGTAGGAAGGAGATCCAGAGACCCTCTATGGAGATTCCTTGGCCTGAGTCCCTCTCACACCTGCTCCTGCTCTCCAGTTCTGCCCTGAGTTCGGATGCATTCCTTCCCTACCAGATTTTCCTTTGTGGGAGGGAGCTTTGGGAGCAGTATGGCTGTCACTGGGCACACAAGAGGGTCAAGGCTCAAGCAGTTCTGATGATCTCTGTTCCATTCCTCAGAGGGTCGGTCTGGCTCCTCTCCCAGCTCCCAAAGAGGTGTGGTAAGGTTGGCACCTGGCGGTTGGAGCCCCTACCCACCTCAACATTAGCCTTAGTCCAGCCCAAGAGAGTGACTTAGTCCCCTGGAAGTCTGCAATGCTTTTATCCAAGAGCTCAAATCACCCCCATTACACAGGCAGTGAAACTGAGGCCCAAGGAGTCTACGGATCTTGCTATAACAAAGGATAGAAATGGCTAAAAGATGGAGAGCTTGGGGGTGAAATGGGGAGCTGGGCTGCTTTGGAGGCCACTGCGTGTTGGAATTAGAGAGGATGGGACTCAGATTGGGAGGCTGGGCTCTGCCCACTACTGCAGACAACTAGGGCAGGTATAATAGCAGTTGTCATTTAATCAGTGCCTCCAATAGTCTATGCCTCAAGTGTGTTGCTGCAATTCACATAGGAGGATTCGGGGCCCCATTTTATAGATTAGGAAACTGAGGCTCAAGGAGGTCTAATGACTTGCCAAGGCCAGGGGCAGAGCTGGAATTCTGAATGTCTACACGTTTCACCTCCTTGCCCTGACCAACCTGGTCAATAGGGCCACCTGCCTCAAGCCCATCTAGCTCTCCCCACCCTCTTAGCCCTGATCTAATTTTCTTTTATTCCATAACACTTTTCATCCTATACAGTAGCCACTAGCCACATATGTGGCAATTGAGCACTTGAAATATGGAGAGTCTGAAATGAGATGTGGTGGAACTATAAATACTTGCTGGATTTCCAAGGCTTAGGTACTAAGAAAAAAAAATGCTTCAAAAATCTCGTTGATAACTTCTCTATATTGATTATATATTGAAATGATAATATTGGTATATATTGGGCTAAGTAAAATAAAGTGTTTTTTTGTTAAAAGTTGATTTTCCCCATTTCTTTTTACCATTTTAATGTAGCTACTAGAAAATGTAACTATATGTATGTGGTTTGCATTATGTTTTTGTGGATAACTCTGTCTGGATAGTTTAGTTATCATTTATTGTCTCCTCCCACACGCCCAGAATATCAGCTTCCCCTGTTTTGTTCACTGTTGTATCCCAGGTTTAAAAAATCTGGCACATGCTAGTTGCTCAATAAACATTTGTTTAATTGAATTGAACCGATGTGCATCCATGTCGGCCTCGGAGGAGAAAAGGAAAGCCTGTGCAGAGAAAGGATCTTTCATACTTGGTCCTCCGGGGCTGTAGAACCCCAACTAGCCCGCTTCCTCCTGGTACCCTACAGGTTCCCAAAAGTTGCCCTGGCTGATCCCTACCACGCGCAACGGGTGTGTGTAAATAGGCCTGGTTCCAGGTTAGGGTTGCAGGGCTAGGAGTCACCCTCCAGGTCCTCTGGGAGCTGGGAGAGGGACTGGCCCTGTGGATCGCTTCTGGGGCCCTGGGCGCCCCCCTTGCGGTGCGTGCGCCCGCGCGCCGGGAGCCCGGAGCCCGGCCGCGTACCTGGGAGGGCGTGGGAGCCGGACGGGGACGGCCTGCCGCCTCAGTGAGGTCCTGGGTTGTGCATGTTGCTGTCTGCGGTGGGGTGTGGGCAGGGGGTGTGCCCGGCTGGGGCTCACACAAGGTCACAATGTCAAAGGAGCGTTTCCAATACTTTCTCTTTCCCTGCGATTGCGGCTCCGAAAGCCCCTTCCGCAGGGACTTCCCTCCGCGTCTGACTCACGCTGCCTCATGCGTGTGACTCAGGCCCGGCGCAGCGCCAGTCCTGCTCTCCCCGCCCCCGGGCCATGCCACCGAGCTTGCCGCAGCGGGCTGAGGAGAGGACGGGCGGCAGCGGGATGGGCGCGAGGGGACTGCGTGCCAGGGTCGGAGATGGGGAACCATGGGAGCTGATGGAGTGTCATGGGGTGGAGATAGGGACGGAGGGGCAGAGATGCGGGTACCGTGGGAGAAGAGATGGGGGGTGAGGGGCGGGGCTGTCACCAATCTAGAGGAAAGAATTGCAGAGAAACTGAGCCTTAGAAGGGTGGATAGAAAGTCAGAAAGAGAGTGCGCTATAGGGAAAGGCAGAGAATAGAGACAGACGTTGGAAGAGGGAGACAAGAAGACTGAGAAAAAGAGGAGAAAGACCAAGTGGAGAAGCACTGAGGAATAGGAGAGAGCCAAAGCCTTCACGGGGGGCGGGAGCAGACAGAATGGTGTGGGAGTTTGGGAGAGGGGGCGAGTAAGAGAAAGGGAGGAGAAAGCAGGGAGAAAGGGGCTTGTGGGCACCACAGCCGCCCTGAGTTCTGCAGAAACTTGTCATCTGTAAAACGGGAGTGAGGAGATGAGGGGTGGGGGGCAGTACTGCCTTACCTCTTGGCCTGCCTCCCGGCTTCCTTTGGGCCGCTGCCTTTCTCTTGGGCAGCACCCACCCGCCCAAGATCCGAGGGCAGAAGAGGGAGAAGCTGGGGTCCTTTCCCGGCTCCCACCCTGCTTTGGCCCGTCTGGCCGTGGCCGTGCCCCCCATGACCGCAGCCTTGGGAACTCAGCGTCTCCCCGGTGCCCCTTCAGCCGGGAGTCGCCACGTCTTCCCGCCCGTCATTGCTGGTTCGGTTGCAGCCCCTCCTTAATCCCCTTCACCTGGCAAACAGGCCGGTAAATAACCCCTCCATTAAAGCGTTTCAAACCCCCTGGTTTGCATTTCCTTTGCTGCCAGAGCCCTGACTGCTTACACCAGGGGGACAAGGACCCAGTGAGGTAGCCAGCACCCAGTAAGTGCTCATCAATAAATCACATCTCACATCATTATTGTCCAGTTCCTTGCTCCCAAGGGTGGGAGATGGGCAGCGATAATAACCCTTAGCAGAGTGATGTGCAATGTACAGAAGCACTTGGATGCCTGTTAGCTTTTGAAAATCATCATGGTGAGTCTGTGAAGCAGGTATGGGTTATTAACTTCAATTAGATGAAAAATATGAGGCTCATGCATCTAACACAACACCATGGAATAATAGTAGTGGCAGAGCGGGCTGTTTCCTATGGGAAACGGGCTCCGGGGTGAGGGGGGTGGAGCAACTATGCATAACAGTATCATAGTAGCTAAAATGTATTGATGGTTCTCGAGTCCTAGACAGGGTTTTGATTTACCCTTATTAGCTCATTCAGTCCTTACAACAACCCTATGAAGTGGGTGCTTTCCTTACTGCCATTTTACAGTTTAAGGTAACTGTTACACAGAGAGGTTAGGTAACTTTCCCAAGGCCACACAGCAAAGCTGACTGGACACGGCCAATCAGGCTCCAGGTCCACCACTCTAAACCTCTTCCTGGGTTATGAACCGGTAGGAGTTGGGCTGGGGTGGGGAGGGGCAAGCAGGGTCAACACACCTGCATTCCAGGTAGAGTAGATGGCAAGGGCAAAGGTGTGGATAGGAAAGGGTTTGCGTAATATGTTTCAGAAATAACCAACCACACTATCGAGCCTTCTACAGGGTAGGAAAAGGAGATGGCAGAACTTGCCAGTGAAGGGAGGAAAGGAGAGCTGGATGTTGGGGCACCAGCCACCAGTCAGGGGCATGGACTTTATTCTGAAGGTAATGGGGAGCCAAGGAAGGGTGGGACAGTTGACATTTTAGAAAGGGTTACACGGAAATGCAAGGGAGATACCATTTTTTTCTTATCAAATGGGCAAAGAGCTTTAAAACAATAATTCTCAGTGCTGGCAAGGTTTCGCATGTTGCTGATGGGAATGAGTCTGTTTGACCTTTCTGGAAAGTAGCTGGTGTGGTGCTTGAGGAGGGCTCAGCCCTTTGACCTACTAATCCCATTTCTAGGAATCTCTCCTCTGGACAAATTAGAAAAGGGGTCAGATATTTATGTTCCGGAATCTGAAATTCATCCCATCATTATTTCTAACAGTAATAGTAATGATGATAATAAAAGGAAACAAAATAAATGTCCAACAGGAGGGAATTGGTAAAATAAATTACAAGCAAAGTATGATGGAATGTTTTATAACAATTAATATAACTTTTTCAAGGAGAGTAAGTGCTATAGGAAGTGCTAAAGACCCAGAACTCCTAAAACTAATAAGTCAATTTAGCAGGGTCACAGAATAGGACATCACCATGCAAAAAATCTGTTGTATTTCTGTAGGCTCCCAATGAACAACTGGAAATCAAAATTAAAAGACGATACTGTTTATAATATCTACAAAAAGAAAGAAAAAAGAAATATTTGGGTAGAAATACAAAAACATTTACAGGATCTCTACAAAATGTTGATAAAAGAAATAAAGGAAGACCTAAACACACATCATAGTAAAGATGTCTGTTCTCTCCAAATTTATCTAAACAGAGATCAATGGAACAAAATGGAGTCCAGAAATAGAGCCATGCAAATATGGGCAATTGATATTTTTTAAATGGAGGATGATGTTTTTTAATTTTAAATTCAGCTTTATTGAGATATATTCTTATACCGTACAATCATCTACGGTGTACAATCAACTGTTCACAGTACTATCATATAATTGTGTGTTTATCACCCCAATAAATTTTTGAACATTTTCCTTACTCCAAAAAGAATAAAAATAAAAGTAAAAAAGAACCAAAACATTCCATCACCCCCATCCCACCCTATTTTTCATTTAGTTTTTGTCCCCATTTTTCTACTCATCTGTCCATACATTAATAAAGGGAGTGTGAGCCACAAGGTTTTCACAATCACACAGTCACATCACGTAAGCTACATAGCTATGCAATAATCTTCAAGAATCAAGGCTACTGGGTTGCATTTCTACAGTTTCAGGTATTTCCTTCTAGCTATTCCAATAAAAACTAAAAAAGTGTATCTATATAGCCCATAAGAATGCGTGCCAGAGTGACCTCTCAACTCCATTTGAAATCTCTCAGCCACTGAAACTTTATTTTGTTTCATTTCACTTCCCCCTTTTGGTCAAGAAGATTTTCTCAATTCCATGATGCCAGATCCAGGCTCATCCCCAGGAGTCATGTCCCACATTGCCAGGGAGATTTACACCCCTGGGAGTCATGTCCCATGTAGGAGGGAGGGCCGTGAGTTCACCTGCCAAGTGGGTTTAGAGAGAGAGAGAGAGGCTATAACTGAGCAACAAAGGAGGTTCTCTAGGGGAGACTCTTAGGCACAATTCTGAGTAGGCTTAGCCTCTCCTGTGCAGTAACAAGCTTCATAAGGGCAAACCCCAAGATTGAGGGCTTGGCCTACTAAATTCTTAGTCCTCAGTGTTTGTGAGAATATCAGTAATAACCCGGGTAGGGAAGTCCAACATTTCCACACTTTTCCCCAGTTCCTCAGTGGGGGCCCTGCAAATATTTTTATTCTCTGCCCAAATAACTTCGAGTTTTATCGGGATTTTACACTAATGTGTACAAACCTACCACATCTCACATTCTACTCAAAGTTCCATGTAATTATGGTCTTTGAATAGACTGATCATACAAGTTGAATTATTTAGTGTGCTGCAGAAAATACAGATCTTGCACCAAATAAACATCTCTTCCCTTGGTCTTACACAAAAATTGAAGTTTTGAAACACAGTCAATGACATCCTTTACACTTTTAGCTAATTGATTTTTTTAAATTCAGTTCTATTGAGTTGTATTCTTATACCATACAATCATCCACGGTGCATGATCAGCTGTTCACAGTATCATCATATAGGTGTGCATTCATCACTCTAATCAATTTTTGAATATTTTCCTTACTCCAAAAAGAATGAAAACAAGAATAAAAATGAGTAAAAAAGAACACCCAAAGCATTCCATCCCCCTCATCCCACTCCATTTTTCATTTAGTTGGTCCCTGTTTTTCTACTCATCATTGGATAAGGGAATGTGAGCCATAAGGTTTTCACAATTACCAGTCACACCATGCAAACTACATAGTTATGCAATCATCTTCAAGAATCAAGGCTACTAGATTGCAGATCGACAGTTTCAGGTATTTCCTTCTAGCTATTCCAAAATACTAAAAACTAAAAATGGATACCTATATAGCGTATAAGAATGCCCCCCAGAGTGACCTCTCAACTCCATTTGAAATCTCTCAGCCACTGAAACTTTCTTTTGTTTCATTTTGCTTCCCCCTTTTGGTCAAGAAGATTTTCTCAGTCCTACGATGCCAGGTCCAGGCTCATCCCCAGGAGTCATGTCCTGCATTGCCAGGGGATTTACACCCCTGGGAGTCAGGTCCCACGTAGTGGGGAAGACAGTGAGTTTACCTGCTGAGTGTGCTTAGGGAGAGAGAGAGGGGCCAAATGATTTTTGACAAAGGTGCAAAAATAATTCAATGAAGAAAGGATAGTCTTTTCCACAAAAGGTGCTGGAACATCTGGATATTGATATGCAAAAAGATGAACCTCATCCTAAACCTGACACCTTATACAAAAATTAACTCAAAATAAATCATAGATGTAAATGTAAAACTTAAAACTATAAAATTTCTAGAAAAAAAAACAGAAGAGGAAATCCTCATGACTTAGGGTTAGGCAAAGAGTTCTTATACATGACACCAAAAGCATGATCCATGAAAGAAAAAAAATTGATTAATGGGACTTTATCAGTGTTAAAATGTTTTGGTCAGTGAAAGACATTGATAAGAGAATAAAAAGACAAGTTACAGACTGGGTGAAAAATTTTGCAATTTATATATTTGACAAAGTACTTGAATACAGAAGATATTTTAAAAACTCAGAACTCAACTGTAAGAAAAACAATTTAAAAATGGACACAAGAGTTGAGCAGACACATCACCAAAGAGGATATAAAAATGACAGATAGGCACGTGAAAAGATGTTCAACATGAGAATCACACTTATTAGAATAGCTAAAATAAAAGAAAAAATACAATGTCAAGCATGGGGAGGACGTGGAGCAACTGTAACTCTCATACATTGCTGGTGGGAACGTAAAGTGGTACAGTCTGGAAAACAGTTTGGCAGTTTCTTCTAAATACATATGACCCACCCATTCCATTCCTAGATGTTTTCCCTAGAGTAATGAAAACTTATGTTCACACACAAAAACCTATACACAAATGTTTATAGCAGGTCTATTCATAATCATCCCACATTGGATGCAACTCAAATTCGTTGAAGGGGCCCATAAACTGTGGTGCATTAACACAATGGAATACCGCTAAGCAATAAAAGGAACATTTTATTGCTACATAACAACATGAATGAAAGAAGCAAGTCTCAAAAGGTTAGGTACTGTGTGATTCCATTTATATGATATTCTTGAACATAAAAAACAACAGTGATGGCAAGCAGATGAGTGGTTGCCAAGTTGAATGGTAGGGGAATGTGTGACTAAAGGTATGGCAAGAAGAAGGTTTTGGGTGTAACCTGATTGTGGTGGTAGCTACAGCATCTGTACATGTGTTAATATTCATAGAACTATATACCAAAAGAGGTCAATTTTACTATATTTTAAGTTAAAAAAAAAAGTGTCCAGGTGGATAAATGTGTTATAAGCAAGTATAGTATGAAGTTAATGGGAGAATCTAGGTGATGGGTATGAATGTTCATAGAACAATTCTTCTATGTTTGCTGGTGGAAAATTTTGGTAATAAAATGTTGGGGAAAAACTATATCCAGTATGATACAAAACTTATTTTAAAATCTATCTAATTAATTGAAAAATGGGGTGGGATGGAGGGTGATGGGATGTTTCAGGTGTCCTTTTTTACTTTTATTTTTATTCTTTATTTTTTTGGAGTAATGAAAATGTTCAAAAATTGTGGTGATGAAGCACAACTATGATGGTACTATGAACAATTGACTGTACACTGTGGATGATTGTATCATATGTGAATATATCACAATAAAACTGAATTTAAAAAATATCTATCTATGCATATGTGTGTAGGAAAAAGATTGAAGTCATCATACGAAAATATTAACAGTGGTAATCTCTCTGAAGGAGGAAATTGTGGGTAATTAAGATTTTCTTTTTGTATTTTTCTGTATTTTAGATGGTGTGCACATATTATTTAGGGAGAGTATATGCTATATTTTATTTAAGTGTCTTTTTTTTTTCAATTTATGTTTGTTCCAGTTTGCTAATGCTGCCATTATGCAAAACACCAGAAATGGACTGCCTTTTATAAAGGGGGTTTATTTGGTTACAAAGTTACAATCTTTAGGCCATAAGTGTCCAAGGTTAGGCATCAAAAATCAGGTACCTTCACTGATCTGAGAAAGGCCACTGGCATCTGGAAAACCTCTGTTAGCTCGGAAGGCATGTGGCTGGTGTCTGCTTGCTCCCAGGTTGCATTTCAAAATGGTATTCTCCAAAATGTTGCTCTTGGGTTATTTTGTCCTCTCTCAGCTGCAGCTGCTCTTCAAAATATCACTCTCAGTTGCTCTGAGTCCCTCTGTCTGTGAATTCCTTTACACGACTCCAGTGATCCAATTAACACCCACCCTGAATGATCGGGGTAACACCTCCATAGAAATTATCCAATCAAACAGTTTCACTCACAGTTGATTGAGTCACATTTTCATGGAAATACTCAAAGAATTCCAATCTAATCAACACTAATATATCTGCCCCTACAAGATTGCATCAAAGAACATGGCGTTTGGGGGGACATAATACATCCAAACTGGCACAATGTTCAAGTCATGCTTTATTGTAAAGTTCAAATGATACCGAAGTTCCCTGTAATCTCAGCCCCATCACTGTCAGCATTCTCTGTATATCCTAAAAGCTAAACCTTAAATTTAGGTTCATTTCTTTCACTTTATACCATCTTTTAAAAACCTAAGGAGCTCAAACATATTTCATCTTTGTTTCCTATTGCTAATATCATCTAACAATAAAAGATTTATATTGACAAGGAAGAAAATGGCTTCTATTCTATAGGTTTGAGGCACAAAACCTGAGGTGAAAAGGAAGTGAAATAATTTTTCCTGATTCCAAGAATTAGACCAAAAGTTTGTGTCCTTGAAACATGGGGTTGCCTTTCTTATTATTTTAAAAGATATAACTAGAAATATTTACCTTCAATTCCTTGTGTAACTTAGGTCAAAACTGGAATGCTTTGTTGTTGTATGGTTGTGTGTTTTGTTTCCCTGTTTATAAAATAAAACCTGCTCAGGAAACTGAAGCCAGAGACGGGGAGGGGCTGTGGTGGGTGCGTGGTCTACTTCTTACACAGCCACCAGTTCTCTGGGACCCCTTTCTGGGCTTTAGCTTTCTAAGCTTTATTATTTTACAATGAAGAAAAAAACCGAATAAACGTAATGATGAAATCCTCTCACCTGGCAACAATGTGGGGGGTGCTGCAAAGACAGCCAGTTGTCCCATGTCTTAGTTTCCAGGCAGCTACACAAATACCACACGATGGCTTGGCTTAAACAATGGCAAGTTATTGGCTCACAGTTTCAGAGGCTGGAAGGCCTGCTTTGTCCCGGGATCAGTTGCATTCAGGTTGGCCAGCTATCCTTAGGTTCCTTGGCTTTCTGGTCACATGGTGATGTCCTCCCCTTTTTCTTCCAGGTTCCTCTGACTTCCTGCTTTTCATTCCTCCCTGTGGCTTGCTCTTTGTAAGGCCTCCAGTAATAGGATTAAGACCCATCTTGAGAACCTAAGATGGTGGCTAGGTGAGACAGGGCAAAAAAACACCTCCGTGAAATATACTAGATAAAAACCAGAAGGTGACTCAGAATACTGGTTTCAGCGATGCACCAGCTGGACCAGGTCTGCTAGAACCACAGAGGCCATGCACTTGGTGAAACTGGGAGTCTGCAGTTCTGAAACGAGTGAGTAACCCAGCTGAAAGACCCGTGGCTGTGCTGTGGTGTGGGTAAGCTGGGGGTTGGTGTTTGGAGATTGACTGGTTCTTTAAAAAAAAACAAAAAAGGAAAAACCCAGGAGTGGCTGCAGTTGTGATGATGGGTACTGTGCAGTGAAGCATGGCAGGAGCGGGACAAGCCAACCCCTCGCTGTCAGGCATGGAGGATAGACTGCTGCAGATTCCCTCAGGGCCAGGGGAGCAGAGGGGAGAGCCAAAATGAGAAAGAAACCCTGCTGCTTGTAGCTGGCTCCCCCATGGGCTGGAGACACTCCTGCCTGGGGCCGTGCCCACAGCCCAGAGCCATGCCAGCTGTCCTGGAGCTGGGAAGGAGGAACTGTGCGAAGGGGGGGGTTGAGATGCCCCATTCAGCCATCTTTGCATCAGGCTGAGAGCGCCCCTGCATGGCCCAGCGGCCCGGGGCCTCCCTTGAGGCACGGCGCGCACTTGTGATGTAGCACAGCCTTCCCTCAGCAGAGGTCCCGGAAGATCACAGCTGAGAAGGGGGGCCTGCTCGGAAAACCCAGGGATGCTACGTCAGTGCTGGTGGTTTGTGGGTCAGCGACAGAGAGTCTGGAGCAAAACTGAAATGAAGACTTAGACTCTTGCAACAGCCTTGAATCTCCAGGAACACCTGGGAGGTTTGAATATTAAAGCTGCCCTGCCTCCTTAACCACCCAGATACATGCCCCAGATTCAGGACGGACAGCTCCAACAACACACCCAAACTGAGTTCACCAACTGAACCCCACAAGAATCATTTCCCACACACCACAAAGACAAAGTTGAGGAGAACTGACCTGAGGGGTATAGATGACTCGCAGACGCCATCTGCTGGTTAAAGAAAGTGTATGCCACCAAATTGTATTTCTGAAAAATTAGATTGGTATTTTTTTTTTTTACAACTTGAAAGAACCCTATCAAGCAAAGCAAATGCCAAGAGACCAAAAACAACAGAAAATCTTAATGCATATGATAAAACCAGACGATGTGGAGAACCCAATCCCAAACACCCAAATCAAAATATCAGAAGAGACACAGTACTTAGCACAATTAATCAAAGAACTACAATTGAGGATTGAAAACATGGCAAAGGATATAAAGGACATATATCCTAGAAGAGCATAAAGAAGAAATTGCAAAAGTAAATAAAAAATAGAAGATCTTATGGAAATAAAAGAAACTGTTGACCAAATTAAAAAGACTCTGGATACTCATAATACAAGATTAGAGGAAGTTGAACAAAGACTCAGTGTCCTAGAAATCTACAGAACAGAAAATGAAAGAACAAAAGAAGAATGGAGAAAAAAATCGAAAAAATTGAAACGGATATCAGGGATATGATAGATAAAATAAAACGTACAAATTTAAGACTCATTGGTGTCCCAGAAAGGGAAGAGAAGGGTAAAGGTCTAGAAAGACTATTCAAAGAAATTGTTGGGGAAATTGTTGGGGAAAACTTCTACAACCTTCTACACATTGTAAATACACAAAGCATAGATGTCCAGCAAACTCCAAATAGAATTAAATCCAAATAAACCACTCCGAGACATATTCTGATCAGACTCTCAAATACTGAAGAGACGGAGCAAGTTCTGAAAGCAGCAAGAGAAAAGCAATTCACCACATACAAAGGGAACAACATAAGACTAAGTAGTGACTACTTAGCGGCCACCATGGAGGCGAGAAGGCAGTGGTATGACACATTTAAAATTCTGAGAGAGAAAAATTTCCAACCAAGAATACTTTATCCAGCAAAACTCTCCTTCAAATTTGAGGGAGAGCTTAAATTTTTCACAGACAAACAAATGCTGGGAGAGTTTGCCAATAAAAGACCTGCCCTACTTCAGATACTAAAGGGAGCCCTACCAACAGAGAAACAAAGAAAGGAGAAAGAGATATAGAGAATTTTAACAGACATATATAGAACCTTATATCCCCAATCACCAGGACACTCATTTTTCTCTAGTGATCACGGATTTTTCTCCAGAATGGACCATATGCTGGGACATACAACAAGCCTCAATAAATTAAAAAAAAATTGAATATATTCAAAGCACATTCTCTGACCACAATGGAATACAAATAGAAGTCAATAATTTTTGAAGTGTAACTCCACCATTTACTTCCTACATGATATAAAATACACACACTCTAATGACAAATCAGTGGTTTCGAACTCAATGTAACATATGTAATTTTTGACAAGAACTATATAAAGGTGGGGGAATGATGGAGTATAGTGTCCTATTGAAGTTAAGTTGGTATCAAAAAAAATAAGATTGTTATGGATTTAAGAGGTTAATTTTAAGCCCCACAGTAAACACAAAGAAATTATCAGAGAATATGACCATAGAGATGAAAAGTAGAGTATGGTTAAGAGAAATGGGGGAAGGGGCAATGGGGAGTTAAGAAATGAGTGTAGGTTTGCTGTTTGAGGTGAAGGGAAATTTCTAGTAATGGATGATGGGAAGGAGATAGCATTACAACCTTCTAAATGTGATTAATCCCACTAATGGAATGCTAGGGAGGGGGTGGAATGGAAAGATTTAGGCTATATGTATGTTTCCACAATTGAGAAAAAAAAAAGTCTAAATAGATGACAATTGAATGCCAAGGATGACCCTGGATGGGATCTGAGGATGGAGGACAGAAGGCTCAAAGGGACACAGATGAGATATAAGGAAAAGGAAATATAGAATGCAAGCTTTATATCAATGTTGAATCTCTTGTACTTCTTAGCTGTGTTTAATGGGATTGCATAAAAGAATGTTCTGGTTCATGGGAAATGTATATGTGAATTATATTGTTTGTTCAAGGATGTGTGCAGCTTGCTCTCATATGCTCAGAAGACAGAGCAATAGATGAAGGATGATAGGGAAGAAGGGAGGGAAAGAAATAGCGGTGTGACAGCATGTTAAAGTTGGTGGACTGGGGTACTGGCAGAAGGGGGTGGTCAGGGTATGCTGGAATTCTGTGTATGGGGTTTGTATTGTTATTGCAATTGTTTCTGTAACTTTGAATTTATTTCAAAATAAAATTTAAAAAAAAGACTAGAAAAAAAAAGACCCATCTTGAGTCAGTTGGCCACACCTTAACTAAAAATGACATCTTCCAAAGGTCCTATTTACAATAGGTTTACAAGCACAAGAATGGATTAAGATTAAGAACACGTTTTTCTAGGGAACACAATTCAACCCACTACACCCATATACTTGAGCTCCTTTTTTTCCTGAGTAATGAAACTGTATTTTTAGCTGAATGTATGGTGACCCTCAGAATGCATTTCTTTGCCTCTCTTGCAAGATATAGTCAGTGAAAAATAGGCAAAATATTTCTAAATGGAAGGGATGGTTTCTTTTTCCCTAGTTACTCCTTTTGAATGGCTATAATGTGAATGTGATTGTTGGTGCATATGCAGCTATTCTGGGAATGAAAGTGCACTCTGCATAGCAAGCAGGTAGGAGGAGCCTGGGTTCCTGGCATGGTGTCATACTGTATCAACCCTTTTACTGCCTTCCTTTGGACTTCTCAAAACTGAGAGGGAAATACTGTCTAGGGTAATCCACTGCTATTTTGGGATTTCGTTATTTGCAGCTTTATACAAGGTTACGACCAGAGGCAGGAAAATCAGTGAGGAAGCTGTTGCAGCAATTAAGGGAACAGACAATGAAGGCCTGGCCCATAGTGGGAAGTGAATGGAAGGGACATTTTCTGGACATGCCAAGTTCCCAGTGCAGGATATTCACAAAGACTGCTGGTTGCATGGATCTGGAATTCAGCAGAAAAGATCTGAGCTGGAGAAAACAGATATGTTCAGAGAAGTGCTCCCAGTTGCACAGCCAGGAGGAACTGGACCTGAATGTAGTGTGTATTCATTATTTATTAGGGACTAGCAAATTACTTCAAAGCTTAGTGAGGATGGGTCAAGGAACTGGGTGGTTCTGGCTTGGGGTCTCTCATGAGACTGCAGTCAAAATGTTGGCCAGGATTGCAGTCATCCCAAGGCTTCTCTGGGGTGGGAGGTTCTTCTTCCAAGGTGGCTCCCTCTGGGGGCTGTTGGCAGGAACTCTTGGTCCCCCACTATGTGGGCCTCTGCATAGAGCTGCTTGAGGGTCCTCATGGTGTGGTGGCTGGGTTCCTCCAGAGTGAGCAATCCCAGATCAAGAGCAAGGCAGATGCTACGCCTTTCATGACCTACCTCGGAATTCACACATTGCCAGCTCTGCAGCACCCTGTTGGTTACGCAGGCCGGCCCTATTCTATCTACGGCCCTATTCTCTACATGGGAGGAAATATTCAAGGGCATCTCTATCAGGAGATGAGGGTCCTTGGGGCCATCTCGGAAGCTGGCCTACCACACAGGGCCAGAGCATCGAGGGCAGGAGAAAACACAAGCCGACCCGTGCTAAGGTCCTACCCTGTGACAAAACTTTTTGTGTGTGAAGACTGATGCTACTTCTGGGGTGGGCACATGGAGGGCAGTGTTCCATAGTGGTTAGACACACAGGTGGGGCCTTTGAAACCAGAGTGACCACTGATATGTCCCAGAAAAGGTGGTTGTGACAATTAAGAGAAATGATGTCTGTAAGGCACATCGCCCCTGGAGGTGCTGATTAAATATTAGTTTCTGGTTTTAGGGTCAGAGAGTTGGAGGTTCAGTTCCCAGCTCTGCCACTTGGTAGTCATGGTGCCTCAGTCTCCTCAACTATCAAAAGGGGATGCTACTATCCATGCTATAGGAGGACTAAAGGAGGAAATACACGTAGAACACCAAGACAGGTGCTTGACACGTAATTGCTCAAATAAAGCCTAACTGTAGTATTTTCCCCTGCCCAGAATTCTCTAGGGGCTTGCCTTTATCTGCAGCACCAAGGCCATTTCAAGCCTTTCTCTGTCTATTGTTGCCAGTGGAAGTTCACTGCACCCCCCCAGGGTCAGTCCTGGCCTCTGCCTTCCTGCCCACCTCCATGCCCAGTGTCCCCTTTGGTTCAGCTCTTCCCGAAGCCTACCCCGTTTGACCTCCCAGTTGAGGTCTCTCCTTCGTCTAGCTTTGGGCTTCTTGGGACAGGTTCCCTGCCTGTTCCTTGTGCCATGCACTGTGCGGGGGCACAGGTTGGGGTTGGTGAGAAGGTCCACTCAAGGATAGTTTCAATGGGGGGAATAACCCTGCTGTGGTGGGGAGCAGCAGGAGCGAGGGATGAGGGCTGCTAAGTCAGCCTACTTGGGGAGGCTGCTGCTCCTGGCAGGCTGCCTGGAGGAAGCCACGTGAATTGGATCCCCACCCCATCCCAACACCCACCCCAAGCCAGCAGAGGGGAGAAATTGTGTCTTTTTCACCTCTGCATTCTAAATACTCAGTAGAGACTTTTGAATTGAAATGGGAGGAGGGGGATTTGAGGATTTGAGGGATGATAAGATCCCCACTTTCCCCCTAAATATCTCCCACAGTTTACCCACGGTGCCTGAACAACTCCCCCATCCCCCATGAGAATCACGTTTAGCTTAAAAGCCAGTGTTTCCAGAACTCGCCCTGTTAAAATCTGTACCCAGCGTGTTCCGTGGGAGGTAACAAAGCAGCCCATTAGTCCTGATTAACTGATCTGACAAACCATCTGTCACCCACAGCCCTGAGCCATACTGTGAAACTGCTGAGTGTGTCACCAGGTTCTGCCTCTCCTGGGGTCCGCCCCCCTACTCTGAGTAACCTGTCATCAAGGTGTGCTGCCCCTCAGAGCCTCGCATTCTACAGCCTCCCTCATCAAAACGCAGCCCTCCTGGGGCCTGTCCACAGCGCACTGCTGGGGCTTCCAATGGTGAATGAGGCCGAAGAAGCTCCCGGTGAGTGTATCAGAAGAAATTGCCCCTGGTCTCCCTCTGGATTCCGGGTTCTCCCCCCACCTGCCCATACACTGCCCCCAGTCTTCTCTCTTGGAATGTGAGAGCCGCTCTGCTGGGATGGAGTGAGGTAGGGACATCCAGCGAGGAAAGGACCCCAGGAGTCAACTGGTCCAGTGTCCTGCTGTTAGATAGGCAACGTTCTAATGTCCACAGTTTTCTGAGGAGGAAATCTCTAACTGGGCTATTTCACCCCAGCCTCCTGGATAAGTTCAGCTCTGTCTCACTGAGGGGAAGTACTTCCCACCTGAGGCTTTTGTCCCGGGGGTCTCCAAACACATCTAGGAGGGAGGGAAGGAAGTGTACTATACTGGTTAGCAAGATTCAGGCTACCTGTAACTGAACACCCTGGCTCAAATGACTTCAACAATGAGGAAATTTATTGTCTCTTGTAACAAGGTGACCAGAGATGGGGCAGTTCCAGGGCTGGTTAATTGAGTGGCTCAACAGCATCATCAAGGACTAAGGTTGTTTCCATCCTTGAGCTCTGCCATGGCCAAGGGGCCAGGCATGCTTTTCCTCATGGTTGCAAGGTGGCTGCTTGGTGCCGAGCATAATATCTAGATATGACATTGCCAAGGACTTGTCCTCGTGTCTCAGTGGCCACAATTGCACCATAAACTCATTCGTAATCCAATATTAGTGCAATGTTGGGAGACAATGCTCTATGGGTCTCTTGCATTTCTGCACATTGCATGAGGAGAAACATGGACTGCCCTTGATCCCAGACTGTCTTCTCAAGGATGTTTATATAGTGAAGAACCTTGGAAGACAGACAGGAAGAGTGTTTTGCTCCTGATCAAAGGCATATTTGCTTACTCTCCATTAAAAAAGATTTGTATTCTCTAAGCTCAGGTTTTGATCTCCTGCAGTCTCATGAACATGCCTTGTTGCAAGGGAGGTTGAGAAGAACAGTCTTCAGCTACATAGTCGTGTTCTCTGCTGAAATTTCCATTTCAGCAGAAAAAAAGGGAATGGATATTTGGGCAAATGGCAGTCTCTGCCATAGGCACCCAAAGAAAACAGGTTCTGTTAAGGAGTCAAGAGGAGTGGTGTGGGGTTGGGCAGGCAACAACTGCATCTGCCCCAGCAGGGTGGGTGCCGTATCGCCATTTTATAGATGAGCAACTGAGTCCTGAGAAGGGAAGTGCTTGGGCCAGGTCTAGGATCCAGATCTGCTAAAGCCTGACTTACGGTATTTCCCATGATTTTCCTGCCCCTGCTTCAGGACAGGTCAGGTTAGGCTGTGGGCAGGGGAAGCCTTCAATACAAGTGGCCGCCTTCTCCTCAAAATACTCAATTTCATGAGTGATGGATTCCATGCGTCCTCCCTCTCCTGCTCTTTCTCCCATCTTTGGTTCTTTTTTTCTCAGTCTCCTCCACCTTTCTCCCCTTTTCAACCTGTCCATGCTGGAGTTCCTTCCCATTTGCACACATGTTCATCTGGCCCATGGCAATAAATGGCATCTCCTCATGGCTTCCACACTCCTATCTGCTTTTTGGATCTCTCTCTGGCTCCAGATGTGTATATCCAACTGTTCACCTGTCAGCTCCATGGGGGTGTCTTACAGGGACCCCAGACATCACAGGTCCCAAACTGAACTCATGATGTGACCTTCCAACTTAGCTTCTCTTCCACTCTTGCCAATCTCAAAAACTGGTTCCACCCTCCAGCTGGAAGTCATGGATTCTTTGATATCTTCCTCCCCCTCTCCCTCCACATCCCACCCACCTCCATGCCACCTTCCCTGGATCATTGCTGTGGCTTCCTGACCTGCCTCCCTGAAGCCACCCTTGCTCACCCCATCAATTTCTTCCCATCTTCTTAAAATGCAAGCATGACCATGCTACTCTTGTTCTTAAAACCTTTAATGGCTCACCATTGCATTTAGGATAAAGACCAAAATTCTTTTCATGGTGTGGTAAAGTTGTCACTCCCACATTACCCACTTAAATGGCACAAAGCCATTATGCTGGTTTGAACGTATTATGTCCCCCAGAAAAAGCCATATTCTTTGATGCAGTCTTATGGGGCAGATGTTTTGGTGCTGATTAGATTTGCATGGAAATGCGCCCCACCCAACTGTAAGTGATAACTAATGAGATATTTCCACAGAGGCGTGGCCCCACCGATTCAGGGTGGGCCTTGATCAGTGGAGCCATATAAATGAGCTGATGGGCAGAGAGAACTCAGTGCAGCTGTGAGTGATGTTTTGAAGAGGAGCTACAGCCAAGAGGGACACTTTGAAGAAAGCACAAGAGCTGCAGGTGAGAGACAGTTTGAAGATGGCTGTTGAAAGCAGACTCTTGCTCCACAGAAGCTGAGAGAGGAAGAATATCCCAAGTGTAACTAAGAGTGACATTTTTGAGGAACTGCAGCCTAGAGAGGAACGTCCTGGGAGAAAGCCATTTTGAAACCAGAACTTTGGAGCAGACGGCAGCCACGTGCCTTCCCAGCTAACAGGTTTTCCAGACACCATTGGCCATCCTCCAGTGAAGGTTCCCGATTGCTGATGTGTTACTTTGGACACTTTATGGCCTTAAGACTATAACTGTGTAATCAAATAAACCCCCTTTTATAAAAGCCAATCCATCTCTGGTGTTTTGCATTCCAGCAGCATTAGCAAACTAGAACAGCCATTTAAGCAAAGGCTCCATTTTCCAGCCTCCCTAAGTCCTGGCCCATTGAATACAGGTAAAAGTGTCCTATTCTTAAGAGATGTGGGGCTTCCTTTGCCCCTTTTTCCTTCCTGCTACTGGAATGCATTCATGATGGCTGACACTTAAGCAGCCATCTTGGACCATGAGGATGAAGCCAAAGCTGAGGCCAGTGGAGCCTTAAAATAGATGGAGCCTGGTTCCTGACACTGTGATGCACACCCCAGCCTTGGACCACTCACTGTTGGGCTTTTGTTATGGGAAACAGAAATAAACTGTGGTCTACTTTAAGCCAATGTTATCTTGGGTTTTCTTACAGCCCAACCAAATTCCATGCAAATCACATGGCCTATAATGCCTCAAGTGGTCTGGCCCTTGCTGCCCTCTCAACTCGCAACCCTTCCCTTTATTCCTTCTGCTCTAGCCCTAGTAATGTTTTTTAAATTTCTCCCACACACCAAGATTCTCTTGACTCAGGGCCTTTGCACATGATCTGTCCTGTGCCTGGAGCTCCTTCTCCACCCTCTTTTTGTGGCTATCTCCAGCTTGCCCTTCAAGCTTTGTCTGGGATAATGCTTCCTCAGGGAAGCCTTTCCTGGCTGGCGCAGTGTATCTAGAATATTTGCTATCAGGAGCAGACTGTTGTCATTGTTTTTCTCACAACCTTCCTCTACATGACAACATTATTTTCAATATTACATGAATAATAATCATGGCCACTAAAAAATGCGGTGAAAATGTTCTTTTGTTGAATTCTGTTTATATAATCATCACAGCAAAAATAAAATAAAAGTAAAACAAATGTTATGGTACAAAAAAGAAAACAGTAATGGATCAATACTTGTAAATTACATGAATGCATTTTTTGACAGAAGGGGAAAAACTGTTTATATCTACTGCAGCAATTAATAATATTACAGTTTTCTGTTTTCTAGCCTTAACTTCAGCAAATTGTTACTGATTATGTCAAAAATGATCTTCACATATTCATGTTCAAGAAACATTTGCCAACCTATCTTCACTCATAGTTGATCAAAGAACATATTTTATTAATTTTTATTTGGGAAAGTTGTTTTCACAGGAAGCAAGAGATATACAAACAGAAAAAGTCTTAAAAATAAGGATAGATTTGGCAGAAATAAAAAAAAAACTTCATTTCACAATAAATTACAGAAATTGCAGTATTGTCCATGACTTTGCTTCTCTGGGGTTGATTCTAGCAGCTTTCAAATATCTCCCCATTTGAAAAATTGTAAACACAAATAAAAACTCCAAGTGGTCACATAGAACTATGGTATCAGTGGATATTTCCAACTCACTGTCTACATGCAGAACAGTATAGTCCAATGGGGGTTCGAGACACAACTTGCCCCAAAGTGAGCTCACACGATGCTGAGCCCCCAAGAACATGGGTATCTGGGTCCCCTGGGCTGGGGAGTGCCTATTTAATCCAGGAATTCTCTGAATTAATTCCCAAGGAGACTTATTAAAGGATAAGTAGTAAAAATGTGCTAATTTGGAACTTACGTATGTGTTATTAAAAGCCAACAGTCACTAAAGCAATTGTTAAGGACTTAAACCAACAGCAGATTTTTGTGGGGAGGACATTGTTTGGAATTGCTGGTGCATGGTGATAATAAAAAGCAGACTGACTTGTAGTCAGTTCCTATCGTTTGAAAATTTGTTACTGAGGCTATGCACTCCTGTTGCCTTGCAGCAGACCTGCGGGTCCCCCTGCTCACCCTTGATGCCCCTCCGTGGTGCGGGCGCCCAGCGTTTCCCTTGGACGCACTGCCCTGGACCATGAGTTACGGGTGTATTTGTGTCCCGACTTCTTGGAGGTCTCTTCCCCACTGGCCTACACTCTGCGTGAGTGGTCACCGTCCTGCTCACAGCTGCTCCAGAGCCTGGCAGGGTCTCCAGCACCCAGGAGACCCTCAGCACCTTTGTGGAATGAATGCAGGTGAAGAATCTGACATGAGTATGTATTTAATAAAGGGTAGCTACAGTTACTATTATCATACAGCACGTTTATAATCTGAAAGGCAAGAAATACAACACTACATTCAAGGTCAGCAAAACACAGCCATATCGTGAAGCTTTTTTGTCTCCCTTTGGTCAGAGCACAGCTCCCTCTCTTTCTGTATCTGTGGAAAGAAGGGGCATCTTATCTTTCCCAGCAATCATTCCTGGAGGGCAGAAGTCACATCTCATTCATCTCTGGGGTCCACTGAGCCCCAACAGAGGGCCAGGCACAAAAGAGGACTTAATAAATACTCAATAATAATGGTTAATTGAGCATCTGCTACACAGCAGGCATTTTATTTCATGTCTATGGTTTCTAATCGTTACAACAGCTCTCCAGTGCAGGTATGAGTACTCACATCTTATAGACAAGAAAAGTGAGACCCAGAAAGGTTGAAAGACTTGCCCAAGTTAGAACCAACTTTATTCCAGGTCCATATGGCTCCAAAGCTCCTTTCTTTCCGTGACTCCACATTGCTTCCCAAGACCAGGGGTTTAAGGTGGTGGTGGGTGGCTCCAGTTCAGGGTGGGACTGGGTGCGGTGGGGGAGCCTGCCCTTGGGACCCAGCTTCCGGGGGCTGTAGCAGCCTGGGCTTCCGGTCAGGCACGTGCCAGGTGCCAGGGCTGACTCCTGGCCAAGTAAAGCGGGTAACACCTCTGCCCTTCCATGAGGGTTGGGCTACCCAGGTGTGGACCGGGAAGCCTGGGGTGGGTGGCTATGCATCCCAGTAAGGCAAATAACCCCTCCAGACTTCGGTTTCTCCACCCAGAAAAGGGTGGTGATGGGGGCGTCCTGGCAAAGATGAGAAATTCTGACTAAAGCACTGGTCTACAGTTGGGCTCGAGATGCGCGGCGGATGGCAAAGGCGTCTATCATTATTTCTTTTCCATGTTTTAGTCTCTCCCCCTCCCTTTGAGGATCCACGAGGCACAAGGTTCACCCCCGTGGACCCTGCAGTGAGGGCGCTCTCCACACTGATGGGGGCGTCTCCAGGACCCCGCGGTTAACGAGGTCGTCCTGGACCAAAGCGGTCCTCAGGCGTCTTCCAAGGGGGTGTCCCGGCCGCCATCCCGTGCTCCCAGCCCCTGGCCGGTGCCCACCAGCCTGATCCTCTGTGAACCGGTGCGAGCACGAGGGGGGCAGGGAACTGCGGGGAGGGGGGCTTGGGCCCTGAGGACTTTGGGGTCCCCGCTGGGAGCGAGAAAGAGACCTGTAGCCCGGATGGGGCTGGGCTCGAGCGTCTCGGCGCGGGTTCCTGGCGCCACCTCGTGGCCACGGCCGGCGTTGCCGCGCCTCTGGAAGCGGGGCTGCGGGCACCGGCGGAGAAGCCAGTTGGGTCAGTTTGGGCTTTTGGGATGTGACACCGCCACGACCCCCCACCTCCCGCGCCTGTCTTCAGAGAGAAAGCCAAGACGCTGAGGGCCTCCAGAGGCCTGCGGTGAGCGGACAGGCAGGAGAAGAAGCACTCAGGGGGCCTCAGTCCAAGTGAGGCAGAGGTGGGGGAGCGAGGCCCCTCCCTGGGGCTCAGGAGGAGAAAGACAGCCGAGTATTCACAGTAAGGCTCTGTTTTCCTGATGCAGTTTATGGCCCAGGCGAGATACCTTGGGGTGCTGGAGTCAGGTGGGCTCAAGGTATCAGCCACTCCTGATCTCTGCCACTCACCGTGGAGCTGGGGCCGCACTCTGACTCCTGTTGGGACCAGGAACCCAGAGCAGGACGGTGGGACTGAGGCCCACGCCCTGAGCCAGCTCTCCTCACCCTCTGTGGCAGCTGAGCCCATTGCCCTCAGAACCCTCCAGGCCGGTGCCAAGACTAAGGCAGCCAAGGGTGGTGGGCGAGTACTGTGGGGAGCCCTGGGCCCCCAGGACCCTCACCAGTCACACCCAGGGCTGCTGTGCTCCCCACTGGAGCTGAAGGAGTGGACATCCAATGGTCTGCAGGCCTTAGCCTGCTCTTAGGACCCCAAGGGCCAAGGGTCAGCCCTCTAACCCACTTCACAACTTGGCTTCCTGCAACTTCCTGCATCAAACTTTCCATTTTAGTAACACATTCGACTTATTCCTTTGTACACGGACTTCAGTGATCTGTGCCTTTGGACGCACTCTTCTCTCTCCTCTTTATTTGCTTTCTCTATCAGAATAAAAAAAATATTTAAAAACATATCAGGATGTATTTACATATAGGTGAATGAAAAAGGAGATCAATATACAAACCAAGTGGAAGCACAGCCCCAGCTGTGAGCCAGGAGGGCGGTGCTGTCTCTGCCAGATGAAGGCTCCGGGGGTGGGTCAGCTGAACTCGGTCAGCTGAACGTGGTCATAGTCGGGTTTCAGCTTTCCCGAGTGGGGATGAAGTCAGGGGTGAGGTCCTGGATGAGTCCTGACAACTTGGGACTCTCCTCAGGTCTGTGCTGAGGCCCATGACCGAGTGTCCAGCGGGCACATGAGTGAGAAAGGGGGCTCCTCTGGGTCTCCTCTTCTCAGCTCCCAGGGACCACCTCTGGCTTGCAGGAAGTCAAAGCAGACCCTTCTGAGGGGTAAATGAGGGTCCAGGCAGCTGGGCACGAGGTGGGAAAGACCCTCCTCAGCAGATGATCCAGTGTAGGTGGCAGGCGGCTGTCCTGGGCCCTTGGCTAGGGCTCTCGCGGCAGAGGCTCTTCGGCTGGGCTGGCTGCCTTCTCCGCCCGATGCCCGGCTGTCACCCTGGGCTTCCCCTTCCCCACCTTCCAGGGATTCCCTTCCCTTCATCTCTCTCCTGTGAGGGAGCCCTCCTTCCTATTAGTGGGGCACATTCTCTGTAACTTTCTGAAAAGGGCTGGGGGGAAGGAAACCTTTCAAGACAGGGCAGCTCTCCAGATGTCTGTAGTTTGCATTCACATTTGAGTGACAGTTTGGCTGCTTAGAGACTTCTGGACAGGAGACCACTTCTTTTTTCTTCTTCATCTTTTTATTTCTAGTATTGCAGATGAGCCATCTGAAACCATTCTAGTTCCCGGCCCTTTGCATGTGACCTAATTTTTCCTCTCTGGAAGCTTGTAGAATATTTGTGTCCAAAATTTCATGATGAGGGGCTCTGGCAAGCATCTAAATGTATCCATTGTTTCAGCACCTGATGGGCCATTTGAATCTGGAATCTCATGTCCTGCTCTGTCAGGCATCAGGTGGTGGTGAGGGGCCCCGGGCAGCCCCCCTGAAGAAAACTGGTACGTGCTCCCAAGGAAGAGCCAGCCTGGGATGCCTGCCCCTAGGGTCATTAGAGTCTCGATGCACCACAACTGCACCCCCAGGAGAAAAGGCTTCTGTCCCTTTTCACTCATTCCTCCTCCCCTGACACCCACCTGGAGGAACGGTACCTCCTGATGGCTCGGGGCGGCTTGGGGAAGCCCACCTGCTGCCCGCTACTGAGCCCCCCTCCAGGGAATGCATTCCCCTGAGTTCCCCTCCTTGCAGGCCCCCTACTGAGACAGCCCCTGGAAGGTGGCAGGCTGGGTGCGGCAGAGGGAGGCCACTGCACTGTCCATCGGTCTTGAGTCCCTTCTCAGCCCACCGTCTCAGTAGTCTCCTGAGAGCTGGTGGGGTGATGGTAGAGGCCCTTTTGCTGCTTATCAAGGCCTGGGAAGCAACTTTAGAAAACGAAGAGGTGCCCGCTAAGTTCCTGTCCAGGGAAACAGAACAACCCCTCTCTACCTGTAGATATCCTAGGTGCCGAGTAGGGCTTCTCAGGCTCTTGCTTGCACTCGGTTCCCGGGGATCTTGCCTTGCCTGAGATGCAACATCTCTAATGAGTTCCTAGCTGAGGCCGAGGCTGCTAGTCTGGGGACCACAGTTTGAGAAACAAAGCTGTGGAGAATGTTGAGGGGTAAGGATGGGAGGTGCAGGGCCTTCCAGAAAGAGCTGGTATTATTTTAATCCCTAAAATAATAGTAGCTTAAACAAGGTAGAATTTCTTCCTCTCACATGCAAATGAAGACCAGAGGTGAGCTGTCTGGGCAGTGTGAGGGATGCAGGTTCCTCCTCTCTTGTCCCATCATCACTACCCTGGGATAAGGGGACTTGCTTGGGCTGACACAGCCAAGAGGCGGCAGAGCTACTGTTTGAACCCAGGGCTTCTGGCTCTAACCCCCATGTTCTCTGTGCCACCCTGTGTTGGAGAGGGAGATAGCGAGTGATGAGCAGGTTGGGGAGGTGCATCCAGGGAGGGGCATGTGGTGGGGTTGGGGGGAAAGGAATGGGTTTTCTAGCAGGAAGCTGGGGGCAGGTGACTTACAGTGAGGCAGACAAGCAGCGAGGCTGTGTCATAAGGCCTCTGGCCAGGTGGGGATGGCCCAGTCCTTGGGACAAGGAGGGGAGAAGGCAGGCAAGCTCAGAGAAGCTGGGACTCCTGGCTGGGATGGAAAACAGTGACTCTTGCCATTCCCCTGCCTCCCCTGCATCCGGGCAGGCATCGCTCCACTATCACAACATTCTTTTTGTTTTACTTTTAAGGACAAATTTTGAAATATTTGAACCATACAAAAGAAGTACAGAAAATAATATAACAAATACCTATACACCTTCCAACAAGGTTATTTTGTTTTTAACATGTTGGCTCATTTGTTGTGGGTCTCTTTTTTTTTTGGAAAAGAAAAAATGTCACAGAAAGAACCAAAGCCCACCCTTTGCTTCCCTCTTTCTCCCTCCTCTGAAATATTTTTTATTCTCACACATGTTTCAAAACTTTTACCAAATAGTTATATATCCACAAATCAATATATGGTATTATCTTGCCCTAAAATTCTACATAAATGGTATTAGAATATTACATGTCGTTTTGCAAATTGCTTCATCTCAACATTAGGCTTCTGAGATCTGTCAGAGCTGATTTATGTAAATCTAATCATTCATTGTAATCTCTGTGTATCTTTTATCCTGTGATGATCACAATGTATCTACTCTCTTGGTGAGAATACATTGCTTGTAATATTTCATTATTATGATCAATACCACAGAGAACCTTCTTGAAAATGTCTCCTTGGATGTGCAAAGAAGAATTTCTCTACAGTGCTTACCAGGAAGTGGAATTTCTGGGCTGTAATGTTTATGCATCTTTGACTTTAATAAGAATTGTAAAATTGTTCTCCAAAGAGGTCGTACCAACTTATGCTCTCACAAATGAACTATACAGTTCCCAATTCTCTCCTTGCTTCTATCAGATGTATTAATTTTTGCTAGTCTATTGGGTATGAAACAGTATTTCATCCTTGTTTTAATTTGCATTTTCCTGATTGCTAGTGAGAATGAACAGCTTTTCATGTATACTGTACCATGGCAAATCCCTTTCTTTCAAAGGCCTGTTTAGATCCTTTTTTCTTTTTTCCTTTTTTTTAGATTATGTCTTTTTATTACTGAGGTATAGGAGTTCTAGATATCTTTTGTGAGTTGCAAACATCGTCACAGCCCTCTTTCCATCTGAGCTTGCACAAGGCTGGAGGATGGTGCTGGGATGGATTGGTGATGTCTGCCATGGGTGTGGGTGGGGAAGTAAGAAGGGCCCCAGGCCAAAGCAAACCTGCAGAGGCCCAGTTATTAGACCAGGGCCAGTGCGTCAACTCCATCACAGACACAAGGCCTGGGAATGAGGTCGGAGCAGGTCCGAGCAAGTCCGGCTGGCAGGCAAGGCCCTGGTCACCAAATCAGGCTCTTTAAAGCTCTTTTTGAGGCTTCTGAGAGGCACATGGGGTTTTGCTGCCCCCCGCCCCATAAATTTCCTTAATTGGATTGAAATGTGGGATAAGGGCCCCCTTTATTGAGGTCATAGCAGATATACTGCTGTACCTGTGGGAGGGATAATGTTGAGGAGGCTTCTCACTATATCCCATGGTGTTTTCTCCATGAGGAACAGGGAAGAAATCTCTCTCCCGTGTCGGTAAGGCATGGCTGGGGTTCTTGTGAATAACTGTCTTATGTGTAGGTTTGGGGCCCTGTGACCAGGTAACTTCTCTCTGCGTAGGCTTCCAGGAAACTCAGAGCCCAATCCAGGTCCCCTGGAGTAAGAGGGTGAAAGCTCAAGGCTATGTGTGGGTGCTAAACGTATTCCTGGTTTCACTTTGTCTTTCACTTTATTTTCATGTCACTCCAACTTTGTCTCATTTAATTTAAAAAATCTTGTCCTGTATGCATTTTTGTTATTGTTGTTGTTGTTACTTAGAGTCCATCTGGGGCGAAATAGGGTAAAAATACATAATACCGTAGGAACTTGTTCTACACCAGTATGTTCCAAGACCCTTCGTGTAAGTTGAAAATCTCACATAATAGCAAACCTCATTATTTAGCAACTATTTCTTATACTAACATACCTATCATACATTTTTAATAAATAAGGCAAATAAACACTCTAGTAACAATAAATAACAAATCAATCACGGAAATAATTTTTAAAAATCTTACTTCTCTCTCTCTGCCTTTATTTTTTCTATTGCCCATTGCATATACCTGAATTTGCATGTGTTGGGTTCGTGTAAAACGAGGTTCTGCTGTACCCCACTTGCTGCCAGTCCTGTCTTGGGGTGGAATCAGGCCAGGGACATGGGGAGAGGCTAGCGTGAGAGTGGGGCGACGGGCCCTAGAGGGGTTGGGGACAGGCCACTGTGCGGTGCTGGGATCTGTTTCCAAAACACTCGGGCCTGAGAAATGTCACGTTTCTATATTTTTCAAAGTAAACTTGAAATTGGCTTGGCAGCTCCACCTGCCTGGCTGGCGAACAATCAGTAACAGCACTATTATGTCTCTCTCCCTATTACTTTGGCTCCTGCGAGTCTGGGTTTTCCTGGGTCCCAGGAAAATGGGGGAGCAGTCAGGTGTTTGCCCTTAGCTGCTGTGGGGCTGGTCCGTGGCCAGCTGCTGGGCACTGCGCTTCCGAGAGGCCCCGCACGGGCCTGGACTTGGCCATGGGGACCGTGTCCAGCTGCCTTAGGTCAGGAGGGCTCGTGTGCCCACCGTTAGCGGGGGCCTCTGGACTCTGCCCCACACCCTGTCTTCACTCCTGCACGTCCCTCCCACTCCTTGGGCTTCATTCTTCAAGCCACGGAAATGTGTCACAGAAGTTTAGTGACCCTAACTGCTCTCCTGAGTCCTTCCTCAGGGTGAGAGCCGCTACCCTTAGCCATGTGACTGGACCTATTCTGGGCAGGCGGAGTCTTCTCCAGGGTTTGGAGTTGGGGAAGGAGAGAGAGAGGGAAGGAGAGGATTCAGTGTTTCACATAGCTAGACCCCAAACAAGTAGATTTGGGAGCTGGGGAAACCATGGTCTCCGCCTTCAGATCAGATCGTGGAGGAAGCCTGTCTGGGGAGTGAGAGGAAAACGAAGCAACCACAAAGAGAAGACGGGACCAGAGACAAGAAGACAGACTCTCCTGGAGTTTTCACTTCCTGGTTCCAGTCTTGTCCTCAGGTTCCTTGATACACATTATTTAAAAAAGTGCCAGCTTGCCTTCTTTATTTCCCCTTCCTTCCCTCCTTCCCCCCCCCATTTCTCCCTCCCTCCGTTGCTTAAATTAGCTTGCGTTGTTTCTGTTCTTTTCATCCAGAGTCTGTTGGAAGACAATGTTGCATGGGTTTTTTGCATTTCTGCACATATAGCAAGCAGAGGCTCTGGTGGCTTTTCTTCTGGGTTCTCTTTTCAAGGATATTTGTATATTGAACAGTCTAGGAAGATAGAGATAATGTCTCTCTCCAAAGCAGATGGCAGATTTGTTAACTGTCCAGTATAATAACATCGTTTTCCAGGGTGAAGTTAGATAGGTTTGTTTGCAGTTCATTATAAAAGATTTGCCTTCCCTAAGCTTGGGGCTCCTTGGCTGTGATGCAAACCCCCTGTGTGCTCGGCACCCACCTGGGCGGCTTTACAGCTCCTGCGGGACTCATGGGGCAAGGGGAGCTGGCTTGAGGATGAAACACACTGTTTGCTCATGAAACTGCAGCAGGCTACTTGTTAGTTTGCAAGTAGGGTGAGCTCTCAGATCCTGCACAGCTTTTGGCAGGGTCCTAATTAATACTCTCTGCCTTGTGGTCACACCTGCATCTTTTGATCACATTTCTTGAGTGTGCGGAGTCCTGCCTCTTGGGGAGGAAGGCAGAAACATGCAACCATAGTCTCCCTTGCAACTAAGGCTCAGGCTCAGGGCCGAGCTCCACCCATCAGACACACTCACTACTGGCTTCAGATTGTGTGCGAGGAAGCAGGAGCTGTCCTTTTCTGGCAAGGACGGTGGTGAGCTAGGCTCTGGTTCTCAGGGATTTGGTTGTTGTGAGTGGCTGAGGTTCTGATGCCTTGTCCCATGGTGAGAAGGGACCTCAGGTTCCTGGGCTGAGGAGGAGCAACCCATAGGGGATCTGAGGGTTCTTCCCGCTGCAGACCCTCCACGCCATTGCATCGGTGGTAAGGTTTCCTTTTGTGTTCCTAAAATTGTTTGCCACCTTTCTTTTTTCCCTTGGTGGGTCTCACCAGAGGTTTGCCAATTTAATTGATCTTTTCACAGAATCAACTTTTGACCTTCTTGATCCTTTCTTGTTAGTGTTTTCTATTAATTTCTGCTCTTTGTCATTTCCTGACTGCTACTTTCTTTGGATTTATGGTGGCTGTTCTTTTTCTAACTTTTAAATTTGGACAGCTAGTAGTTAATTTTCAACATTTCTCCTTTTCTAAGCATTTAAGGCTCAATATTTTCCTCTAATTGCTTTCACTATATTCCCCAAGTTTTGATATAAAATATTTTCATTAATGTTTATTTCTAAGTATTTACAATTTTAACTATTTGATGCATGAGATTATTTGGAGTATTTTTTTAGAACAAAATTTTACTGTGGAAAAATTTAAAATACATGAAAGAAAAGAGAATATATAATAAACCCCTAAGTACCTATCAGCCAAGTTCGGCAGAAATTTTTAACAGTTGGCCTTACTCCCTTGACATAGCCAGTCTTGTTTCATCTATATTCCCCTGCACTCCCCCAACTCTGAAACCTGGTTTATTTTGAAGGAGGTATTTTAAAGTTCTCAAATGCACAGAAAATTTGTATTTATCTTTTTTTTTGTTAATTACTAATTAATGTAATTGCATTGTCACCAGAGATCATGGTCTCCATGATACTAATTTTTAAACATTTCTTGAGACTTGCTCAATGACTAGCTTGTGATCTAATTTTTTTGTGAATATTCCACACGTGCTTGAGAAGGATACATATTCTTTAATTGTTTGGTGCAGGCATCTCCCTATGTCCTTTAGATAATGTTTGCTAATTTTGTTGTTCAAATCTCCTTTATCTTTGCTGCCTTTTTTGTCTGCTTAATTTATTACTGATTAGGAAAGGTGTGTGGAAATGTTCTACTATGCTGGTGGATTTTTCAATTTCTTCCTGGGGTTCTGTCCAATTTTTGCTTTATATGCCTGGAGTTATCTAATTAGGTGTTTAGAGTTGTATCTTTGAAACTATTTGACTTTTATCATTATATAGTGACTATCTCTAATAATGCTTTTCATCTTAAAACCTATGTTGTGTGATTTTAATAAAGGTATGCTAAGTTTTTTTTGAGGGGGGAGGGTGGTGGTGGTGGTGGTTCTAGTTTGCTAATGCTGCCAGGATGCAAAACACCAGAAATGGATTGGCTTTTATAAAAGGGGGTTTATTTGATTACAAAGTTACAGTCTTAAGGCCAAAAAGTGTC
>PVKY010000632.1:0-43497 GCA_004027775.1 Bradypus variegatus
ACTGGCAGAGCATGGTTTTTGGCTTAACCAGACCCAATTCAAATGCAGGCTCTGCCGCTGAACTCTGTGACTTGGTGGAAAGTCACTGCATCTCCTGGTGCCTCCTTCCCTCAGGGTACAGGGGGTCCGGGCGGTTGAGGGTCAGTGGGAAATGCCTGTGGGAGGCAGTGGGCAGCACCAACCACGGCCCGAGCTGGGTAAGTGCCCGCTGCCCGGGCTACGAAGGTTCTCTTGCAAAGTGCAGGTCTCCTCTCAGAGGCACTGAGGGGAAAGGACTGATCTGTTTCAGTTCAGCGAAGCAGGGGGGCACTGTCAGGACCCCCTCAAGAGCGCTCCTGAAACGCACCAACCCTTTGAAGTTCTTTCTGAAGCAAAGCCTTCAGCGAAGGGAATGACTCTAATGGAATCCAGAGACAGCAGGAGGTGGGAGCAGGATGCCCTGGGCGAGGCTGCCTGGTGGAGCTGGCCAGGCGAAGGGTGCCGCGAGCCACGCCCCAGCCGGCCACCGGGCAGCACCCCCCGTCCGCCCTCCTGGGGCTGCCGACGCTCCCCACCCCAGCCACGGTGGCCGGCAGCCCCTGACCAGCCAACACACACCCTGGATGAGCACGTGGAAGTCCTGGTCATCCTCGCCAGCCACATTGGTGGCCACGCACAGGTATCGCCCTGAATCTGAGATCCGCGTGGGCTGAATCTGCAGCAGCCGCCCCTCGCCCAGGATGTGGAGTCGCTGGTTGGGGGTCACGGGCTGGGAGGGAGGGGCGCACAAAGGGGAGGGCAGAGATCAGACAGGAGGGGGCAGAAAGCATTACGATGAGTGCAGTTTACTGCATGTGTGTTATATTTTAATAAACATTAAAAAACACAGTATAAATTGATGGGCACACCTTGACAACTCTGTAAAACCAAATCTAAATTGAATGGGTGACACAGTCAGAGTTTAATGCTTAGGAGACTTGTTCCCTCTAAAGACAGCTGGATTTCAAAAATAAAGGGTAAGGCAGGGCCCCGGCCGGCTCTGATGCCGGGTTCTCTAAGAGCTGCCTTTTCTGGAAGGTTCTTAGACAGTCCATGGGGACCCAGACTGAGCCCGAGGCTGCCCAGATCCTGCACTCACCTGTCCGTCCTTGTACCAGCTGATGGTGGGCGGAGGCACGGCCCACCACTCGCACTCCAGGGTCAAGGTGCTGTTGACTTTGGTCCTGACCTCCTTCACGCCAAGCTCCCCTGAGGGGTCGTCTTTGGAGATGGAAGGTGGGACTGAAAGCCACAAGGGTGTCTGAGGAGCAGGCCTGGGGTTGGGGGTGCTGAGACCCTGCACTCACTGAGGGGCTTCTAGACAGGGTCCCGGTGCAGTCCCAGAATGAGGGGCTGGCTCAGGAGAGTGGAGGAACACGGACCCTGGAAACTGACCCACCCCGGGGGCTCCCCACTTTGGGGAGAGCATTTGTCTTCGGTGGTTACGGGACAGGGCAGGTCTGAGGCAGGGGAATGCCTGGGGTGATCTCTGGAGGCCTTCTTGGGGATCCTCAGGTGTCACGTCGTGGAGCCTCTGGTTGCACCACACTGGGAGCAGCGGAAGGAAGCCTGGACCCACGCGGGTCTGGGAGTCTACGTGGTCCAAGTCCTAACTCACTGTTCTCTCCTCTCAGTGTTCTCAGCTCTAAAACAGGAAATGCCCAGGCCTGCCCCAGACGCCTTGTGGACATCAGAGAAGACAAGCCACAGGGAGGTGGCCTGGGGTGTCAAGTGTGGCCCAGGTGCCAGGACTCACTGAGGACCTCCACGTGGTAGTTCTTCATGGCCTCGCCCAGCTCGTTGGTGACCACACAGGTGTACTGGCCCGCGTCCTCCTCCTGGGCATTCAGGATCTGCAGCCCCTGGGTGCCTGCTTGGGGGCGGTGGCCAGGGTCAGCCTGCAGCTGGCAGCCTCGTGCCAGGCCTGAAGCTCAGGCTCACGGGTCCCCTGCCTCTGACTCAGCCTGATGACGCGACACCCTGTCCCCACACCCCTCCCGCCCCAGGGGGCATCACCTGGGAGCAGCTGGATGTTTCTCGAGGCCTTGAATGGGGCCCCATCCTTCATCCAGGTGATGGTGGGGGAGGGGAAGGCCAGCACCTCACAAATCAGAGAAATGGGGTTGTTGATGGTCACGGTCACCTCCTCGTCTGCACTGTCCTCGGTCACTCCCAGGATGGTGGGGACCACTGTGGCGGGGGGTGGGGAGGGCACTCATGAACAGGGATCCCCAACCCTGGGCCTGAGGAACTGGGAAAGCCTTGGACCCTGAGGCTTTGCTTTGGTGCCACTATCACCTGCGTCCTACAGATGAGGAAACAGGCCCAGAGGAGCCCGTGCACGGCACATGCAGCCCTGAACTCAGGCCCGAGAGATCCCGAGCCCAGGCTCTCCACCACTGAGCAATCCCACAGGGAAGGCTAGATAAATTCTGCCTCGGTTTCCCCAACAACCTTGGGACATCGAGATTACCTCTAATTTAACCAAAGCTTCTCAGTTGTGTTGGTGTTGACAGTCTGTGCCTTCCCCTGCATGAGGGAGCCATCGTTTTGTTCCCTCCTGCGTAGAGGAGCTTCACCTTCATTCACCCTAAAATTTCCCCTTTCAGCCCCTGCAAGGGACTCTCCCTTTTCCCACCAGTATTTTCAGAAATAGGTTTTACTAAACCAGTCTGTGCCCCTCTTGTTTTTATAGAGGCTCTGTTTCTCCAGCCTAACTAGACAGTATTGCTCGTGGTCGATGGATGGCCTGGGGGTGAATCCACCACCCAGTGGCCTGGCAGGAGTCTCCTTACCACTCCAGGCCTCATCTATGAAATGGGGACAAGCACATCTCCCACTTCCTAGGGTTGTGGTGAGGACTCAGCCACTCAGGCGGGGACCGTGATAAACGGATAGTAGAGCACTTTGTGGGAAGACGTTGGTGAGGAGCCCATCCCTTTGGCTCTTCCTCCCGACAGCACCCAGGGTGGCCAGAAAGTACCTGGCACTTACCCAGGACACTAAGCTGCACATGCTTGGTCCTCTCCCCCATGGCGTTGGCTGCAATGCAAGAGTAGTGGCCGGCGCTGGACAGGTTGGCCTGGAGAACTCGCAGGAGGGCCCCATCTGGGGAAATGTGGTGGACATCTCCACCAGCCAGGGGCTGGCCGTCTTTGAACCACGTGACCCTGGGCTGTGGGTGGCCTGTCCACAAAGGAAAGAGAACAGGTGAGACATTCAAAGTGCCCAGGTTGGCCCAGGGCTTGGAGGCTGTTCCAGGATGGGGCAGGGGATGTAGATTCTCCATCTAGGTCTATGGGCCTGGCAGTGGGACAAGACAGAGCAGCCAGCAGGCCTCTCCTCAGCCCCTTTCCTCTGTGCTTTGATTGCTTTTTCCTCACAGAGAAGTGGGCAGAGATAGCTTGGTACAGCAGGCAAGGCATCCATCCATCCATCCATCCATCCATCCATCCATCCATCCATCCATCCTTCAGTCTGCAAGCCTTATGGGAAACCACAGTGACAAGGTAGTTCCTTGGACCCCAAGGATCTCAGATGTCAGATGTCAGAAGCCGGAGATGGGCCAGTGTGGTCAATACTGGGGGCTGTGGGACCCCACAGGAGGCAGCCCTCTAGGCCTGCAAGGTCAGCCAAGGCCTCCCTGGGGAGAGTCCTGGAGGCTGAGGAAATGGCAAGTGCAAAGATGAACAGGGATGCAGAGCTGAGTCTAAGATATGGAGACAACCTCACTGGGAAGCAGTGGGACCAGGGCAGACAGGCCAGGTCCAGGGGCTGCCCTCCTCTCCAAAGCCGCCTGCCCAGCCCTACTCCCAGCCTGCCACGTGGGTGTGGCCCTTACCTGTGGCATTGCATGTCAGGTGGGCAGTCTGCCCCTCAGGGACCTTCATCACCTCCTGCAGGTCCTCGTTCTCAATACTGGGAGGAACTAAAGAAGCAGGGAGGCAGACAACTATCAACCAGAGTTGGCCCACTCAGGCTGAACAACTGTGGAGCAGGAAGTCAAGGGCCCACACCTCCTCTTTTCACTTTTCTGTGCCTCAGTTTCCCCATTCCCTTGTGCCTGCTTCCACGGGGTATGGTAAGGGCCCTGGGGATAGGAAGGCAGTTTGGGTGGAGCCAAAATATTTGCTGAAAATATTTGCTCCTTTTCACTTTGGGTTAGTCTCTGCTGTTTCTGCAAAGTTCCATGACAGCCTCAGAGCAGAGGTTTCTGATGAGGCAAAGAAAACAAGGCTTGGCCTCTCCCTCTTTTCCTGTGCTGGATCCCCCATGACAGCATGAGCCGTTATCGCTGGGTCCTGGCCCAGGAAGCCCCAAAGCCAGAGAAGGATTTGTGAGGTGCCCATGAGAATGAGGCTGCAACATACCCAGGACCTCCACGCTGAAGTCCCTTCGCACCTCCCCTGCCTCATTGCTTGCCAGGCATGAGTAGAGGCCTCTGTCCTGCTCCTGCACCTGAGTCATCTTCAGCATCCAGCCACCTGGAGAGGGAAGGGAGTGAGGTGTGGGCACAGCTGTGAGCAACCTTCTGTCCCAAGCTGAGTCCTGGCCTCCCACCAGGGAGGGGAGAGCACTGGGAGTTATAATTTGATGCATGTATGGTGCCTCCCTGAGGGTTCGCTTCCTCAGTTGGGGAAATTGAGGCCCAAGGAGAATAAACAGATGGATGGAGCCTCCTGGATATTAGACAGCAACAAGATAAACGTGAGGACCCTATTCTAGCAAGAAGGGCCTGTCACTCGGGCCACCCTTTGCTCTGGGGTTTGGCTGGGGCTAAAAGGACAGCAATGAGCTTTGTAATCCTGGCCCATCAGACTTCCATTCTACTCTGAAGAACCCAGTAAAAGGGTTCTTCTCTTAAGGACACATGGGAAGTAAGCCAGCTCCTAAGATCAGTCTGGGGAGCGCAGATACACAGGACACATGCTATCACTGCCATTCCTATACTCAGGGCAGACATCACTAACTGATCACTGCACTCCTTTCTGTTGGTCCCAGATACAGTCTCTGAATTCCTATCTGTTCAATGCATCTGAAGTGGTGCACCAGGAGAAACTTACTTGCCATTCCAACATTAGCTGGGTGAAACAATTGGGTCACTGAACCGGAGCCTCAGGTGGGAATCAAAAGTACTGGGCCTCGAAGTCCCTGTGAGATTTGGATGGGGCACTGCTTCTTGTGCCTCAGTTTCCTCATTTGCATACCAGGGAGAATTATCATAAACCAACTTTGTTAAGAGGATGAATATTCAGAGGAAAGGGTGCTTAGATCACCATTTCCAAAAGTGTGTTACTGTTCTGTGGGTGGTTGTAAGTGCCACAAGAACTTTTGCTCCAGAACCATTATAGTGCAAATGTTTGCTGTGCACCTCCAGGAGGGAAGCAGAGTAGGAAGCCTTTCTCAAACTTATTAAAATCCAATTTTTTTTTCTTCCTGAAGCACCTCACCTGACCAGTGTTTTGGGGCACACTCTTTGGAAACAATGGCTACAATGGTTATCCCAATCAGACCTGCAGCTCAGGGTCAAAGGTCATGGGCATGTATTGGGCAGACCCGATTCCCAGACACTCCTCTGGCTGACACCCTACCTGCCAAAAGGTAGGTGTTCTCCCCAGCGCTGATGGGCTCCTCCCCTCGGAACCAGCGGACCATTGGGGGTGGGAGGCCTGTGGCTTCACAGGGCAGCGACAAGGCACCGTGCAGGGCAGCCGTGATGTTGGTCAGCGGGTCCAAGTCTCCAGTGAGCTCTGGGGGCACTAGACACAGAGAAGGAGCTGAACTCAGGGCGCAGACCTGGAGCTGTATTCACCTTACCCGTCTCCCCCAACGGTCTACCTGCCCTGTCCCCAAATTGGGAGGGTCCGAGCAACAAAAGTGGCAGCTCAGACTTGCTCCCATCGAAGCTGTGGCACCCAGAAGGGAGTGAGGGGTGGCCACAGGCTGAGCTTTGGCTGGAGGCAGACTTTTCAGGCCTCAGTTTCCCCAGCCCCTCAGAGGGATGCTGGGAGGATTCCACAAGAACGTGGGAAAAGCGCTCAGCACAGTGCCTCAGGGCCTGGCAGGGAGCAAGTCCTGAGCGAATGAGGCTGGAGTCCGAGGAAAGGTGGAAACAGGTGTGTTCTCCAAATCACAGGCAGAGCCAACGTTCTGAAAGGACCCCAAAAAGGGAAGCATTTCCCCTCCCGCCCCCACCGCCCCAGGGTTTAGCATATGACAGGTGCTTAACAAGTGCTGAGGACCAGGGAGAAGGAACGTCCATCCAGGCCTGCGGTTTCCTTAAAGAGCCACTCTGCCCTCCCACAGCAGCAGGCTGTGCTCAGCACACCTGAGGCAAGAGCTGGAAACTTTCCCTCGTGAAAGGATTTCAGCCTAAGACTTTCACCGAGCTCATATCTGCTCCCAACTGGGTTAAAGTTCTTATCTGCCCTCCGATTAAACACGTAAGCTAGAACAAGTCACTTGCTCTCTCAAGGCCTGCACCTTCATCTGTGAAATGGGGATGAAACACGAGTGTCTGGGGTTGTGTTAGCTCAAATGGGATAATGCGTAACTTTGAAAGAGTATACTACTGGAATTGTTCTTGATAAATCAAAGTTATTCTTTAATTATTTTTCCAAATTAAAAAAAAATTTTAAACAAATTACTCTTATTTATTCTCATCTTTGTGGTGGTATTTAAAGGTTTTGTGGTTTTTTAAAAAAATAAGTACTTTTCCCTTTAATGGATAGATGGTGGGGATCAATTATAAAGCTTTTGCAAATCTTCATGGTTGGAAAGTTATCTGAAGTTGTTTATTAAGCCCTCTGCTGACGTGAATTCAATATAATGAGAGGCTACTAAAAGAACCATTAATTTAAATTTATCATAAAGAAGGATGACATGGAAACTCATCTTCATAATATAAATATCTAATTTCTCAAAGTGAACCATTAAACTTGAAAGTATTTTCATGTAACACTTTTGAAAATTGTTCAGTATTAGAAACATCAATGACTGTGTTTAAAATAATTTGTGGTCTTAAAAAAAAGGAAACTTTTCTGTACTGAGCATGGATGACAGAGAGGCTGCCGATCCGAGTGGGGACCACGATGACAGCCCCCCTTCCTCCTGTTAACTGACCCCTGCCCACCTCGCCCACCTTATGTCTTACCCTCCCTGCATCCACCCTGAATTACACTCCAGGCTTACAGTAGGAGCTCAATAAATGGTCGGAATGAACAAAGCTGCTCCAGCCACCCTGAACAGGCTGTCACTCCCCCAGGCCTCTGCACAGACGTTTCCCTCTGCCTGGCACACTCTTCCCCTCATCCCTGCACCTGGATAACTCCTACTCAGCCTTTATGAGTCAGCTTAAAGGTCACCACCCCAGGAGGCTGCCCTGACTTCCCGTGACAGTGTTCAGGGTCTTCCTGGTCTCTCCTAGGCCCCTGACCTCCCCCCATTGCATCCAATCATGCAGGATAGAGGCTGCTATTTCCCCAGAGCCCAGAACAGGGCAGGGGACAGTAAGTAAGGGAAGGAGGGAGCGAGGGAAGAAGGAAGGAAGGGAGTGAGGAAGGATGGGTGAATTGAGAGCAACTGGGGCAAGTCGAGGCCGGTCCTGATTTTAGACTGGTGCTAGTGGCTTCCCCCAATACCAGCCCTCCCCAGAGACCTGACCCCAGGAAGAGCAAGGGGTGAGCCCAGGAGCACAGTTGAGGCCTGTGCCTGGAGACTGAACTGGCCTTGCTCTCCCCAGTCCAGACCCCCTTCCTGACCGCCTCCAGCAGCTGCTGGTCCTCACCCAGCACAGAGAGCTCGAAGCCCCTCTTGGCCCTGCCGGCCGCATTCTCGGCCACACAGCTGTAGCGTCCGGCGTGAGCAGCCTGGGCCCGCTCCACGTGCAGGCTCTGACCCCCGTTCTGCAGCCGCAGGCCAGGCTCGTCCCCCACCAGCTGGTTGTCCCGCTCCCATGTCACTGTTGGCGGAGGTTTCCCAGTCGTGTTGCATTCCAGAGTGGCCTCCCCATCCTGGACCACTGAGAGCTGTGTGAGGGGCTCCCAGGGACTGATGATCCGAGGGGGCACTGAGGATGGGGTGGGGTGCATCAATATTAGAAACATCAGTGACTTCCTCCCGTCATCCCATGCCAGGCTTCTTGTGTGTAGCCCATTTAGGCCCATGTCCCCATCCTGCTGGGTACCCCCACCCTATGACCCACTGGCCGTGTGACCTTGGCCAGGTGACCTGTGACCTCACCTCTGGGCCTAACCTTTTCCATCTCTGTAACAGGGGTCCTGACAGTACCCCACTGCCCCCTGCCCCACCCCGGGAATCACAGTTGCCACCCAGTCTTCCCCTGGAGGTGCCATTCCCATCTGCAGTCCAGACCCAGGCAAAGAGGCAGCCACACCTCCCTCCTTGGCCTGCTGCTCATGCCAGAGCCCTTTTAGGCTTTGTGGGGGTATCGCTTTCTCCAAATCCAGAGGCTTCCTGGAGCTTAAAGAGTAGTTGGGAGGGGGTGGGAGTAGAGGCTTATTCCACTGGCAAGTTTCACTACAAGATGCTGAACTCTGCTTTTCGGGGGGGGTATTTTCTATCACAATTTTTGCAAGGCTAAAATCCTTAATCTTACAAACAGAGACTCAGGACAAACAGAGACTCAGGTTTCCCAATATATACAGGTGCTTCTTATCAGTTTAGTTCTTTTATGTTTCCAACCATCTCAAAATGTGGTTTTTCCCTTCTGGACCATGGGGGGGAATTTAGGGATGTGACACCCTCTTTCCCCCTTGCTCAGGTCAGAAGCTGTAAGAAAACTGACTGGGAGGGGCTGTTAACAACATGACAATAATCTAAGAGAGGATGAGGAAGCTTCCCCTTCACTGCTGTTCTTGTCTTCGCTAGGGATCAGGTGGGTGAGGCCTGCCCTGCCAGCATGTCTCCTGCCCCACCCTTCTGGCCCCTCTGGACCCCCCGCCTTGCTCACCGTGCACCTCCAGCTGCTGGTCCTGGCTGCTGTTCCCCGCCACGTTGCTGCACTCACAGGTATATGTTCCCTCCTGGGCTGGCTGGACCTGCCCCAGGTACAGCAGCCTCCCCACAGATGACACCCGCTCCAGGCCGGCCCCCTCCCCAGGTACGGGCTGACCTGGAAGCAGTGGGAAAGAAGCCCCTGGTCAAGGGCATTTGCAGAGACACCCAGTCCTTCTACTGGGAGCACTTGTCCTCTCACCCATCCTTGCCAAATCCTGCTTGTTCTTCAGGCTTCCACCTGGATGTCACCTCTTCCAGGCAGCCTTCCCTGAGCACCAAATCTGGTCCTGACACTGTCTCTGAGCTCCCAGTTGCAGAGCTTCCCCCATCACAGATCTGCCTGCAGGTGTCCTGTCAGATACCTGCACTGGTCGGCGCCTTCAGGACAGCCCCTTCCTGACTTGTCCCTCGGGGTTCTTAGAGGCTACTCAGCACCGGACACACAGCGGGACTCAGTGACTCATCCCCCTGGCTACAGTGACCTGGGGAGGGGACGACCAGGCAGCTGGTACACCTGGCAGTGGGGGAAGGTTTCTGATAACCTTGAAGTGCTGGATTAAACGCTAATTTCAGTCACCTTCACCTAGGAGATCAAGTCGCTTACGAACTTTCTGTGTATTACCCGACTCTCCCTCATCTGAGGGCAGGATTCACCTGTTTTATCCACTGCTGCAACCTAGTGCCTAGAACAGTGCCTGGCCCAGAAAGCCCCTCAGTAAACACTGGGTAAATGAATGAATTCCAAACATTTATTGAGCACCTATCTTGTACCTAGGATTGAACTCTGAATTCAGTGGTGGCCAAGACAGTGCCTCATGGGGCCCCCAGACTCATGGCAGAGCAGACACTGAAGGACTAAGGTGGGCAACATCACAGGTTAGCACACAGCTGCATTAAGGAGGCCCTCCGCAGCCTGGGAGGAGGGTCAGGGAGGGCTTCCCGGAGGAAGGGACATCTGAAGTGAGGCTTGAGGATGAATCCAGTTCTCACTGGCTGGGAAGGGGCATGGGGCTCTGCAGGCCCAGGAACAGAGCAGATAGGGGTTAGGGGAATTGGTACTTCTAAATCCGGTATCCCCTCCCCTATGCCTAGGGCCATACACCTGCCCATCTCGGCCAGGTGCTAGGTGGTGGGAAGTGGGGAGTGGCCTCCTTGTGCTGGGCAATGAGGTGGGGCTGGGTGAGGGCCGCAAACCTACCGTCCTTCCTCCAGGAGATCTTGGGGAAGGGGACCCCTCGGCATTCACAGGACAGCCTGGCAGCGTACCCCTCAGTTACGGTCAGGGTCCGGGGCTCCCGAGACGGAAATGCTGGAGGGACTGAGACAGAGCAGAAAGGGGGTGAGGTGGGTGGGAGGCTGGGGTGGGGGAAGGGGGAGGGAGGCTGCATCCTGGGACCCTGCCAAGGTGGCACCCCCTGCCCAGGGTGTGAGAAACAGCTGTGGGCAGGGATGGGGTGGGGGTAGAGGGGCAGCCCAGCCAGTCCGGGAGACCCTCACCCCAGACATTCAGGTTGTAGTGTTTCTCGGAGCGACCTGCGTGGTTCAGCGCCTCACAGGTGTAGCGGCCTGCGTCCCCCACCTCCGCTCGGTCCACCTGGATAAGAGTAAAACCCACTCATCAGTGGGAGCAGCACAGAGGTGGGGATACCCCGCAAACACGACCTTGGGCTTGTCGCTTTACCTCGCTGAGCTTCACTCTCCCCACCTGGAACAGGGGGCAATATGGGCATCTGCTCACCCCTGGCACCATGAAGCTTCCAGAAGCTGGTGCCTGTGGTGGGCCTGACATGCGCTGGGCACGTGGGATGGGCTCCGGAAGTGGCAGGGGCTAATTTCTCTGCCATGATATATCCCGCATCCATCAACCATTTGTTCTCACCCAGCCCTGCTGGCCTCGCCCCACTTTGCACCCACAGGCACAGGGATGGGGATGGGGGACACCCGGCTCTCTCAGACCTGCTCCTTCCTGCCCCTAATCTGCTCACAGTCTCTTTGTAAAGGCCAGAAGAACAGACTAGAAGAGAAGGTGGTGAGTGAAGGGGGCGTGCAGGTGGGGCGCTACCTGACCTTGGGGGTCTCATCCCAGCCTGAGGGTAAAGGGTGCAGCTGGACTCTGAAGAATGGAGAGGAGGGGGCAGGCATTGCCCACAGACGAAGCAAGCGGCAGTGCTCAGAGGTGGAAATGATCCTACCACAGGGAGTAGAGGGCCGGGGGGCTGAGGCACAGGCTGGAGTGGGGGGTTTCCCTCTACAGCTGGAGAGAGAACAGCCTCCTGCTCCAAGCTGACACGGATGAGCTGCTCTCTGAGGCAGGCCGGGACCTCACAGGCATTCTCTCTACAACTTCTCCCAGCACCCCCTAGCAGAAAGTTGCCAACGTGGTCAGGGCATGGCCCAAGGTAGCCGGCCAAGAGGAGGCGGAGCTACAATATAAATCCAGGCTGACTCCAGGGTCCCTGTGTCTTAGGCACCCCTGCCCTGATGCCTACATGCCAAGCAAAGGCATCCGGACTTGGTCCTAGAGGCAAGAGCGAGTCGTGCAAGGCTTTTGAGTAAGGAGAGACAAAGAAGTAGGCTGGGGTGTCAGAAGCTCAGCTGCATCGGGGTCAGTGGGGGAGGGCTCCACCTCTCCGTCTTCTCTCCTGTCCCCCCTTGGTTGGAAGTGAGCTCTGACCACATGGGGAGGACTGGAGGGTCTGCAGGTGACATTAACATCGAGCTAAACTGAGGCTGCTGGCGGCACCGGGAATCTGGCACTGAGGTCACCAGTGTTGGTGGCAGTGCCGGCCAAGCCCCACCCCCAGACCCTTGTCTTGCCCACGGCCCGGCCCCTGGCAGGCCACACACCTCCAGCAAGGCCTTGTCTGCGGAGAGGCGGACGCCAGGCCGCGGCGCCAGGGAGTGCCCGTCCTTCTGCCAGCTGAGCACGGGTGGGGGCACGGCGTGGCTCCGGCACTCCAGGACCACCGATGCGTTGGCCACAACAGACACGTTGAGCTCTTCTCCCGGGGTGCTTGGGGGCACTGCAGGGAGGGGCAGATGTGCTGCCTCAGGAGCAGGTGAGATGGTTGGGCCCTAACCCTCCCCAACGCTGCTTCCAGCCAAGACCAGGGAATAGGGGAGTCATCTCTGAGACTGGGGTCCACCTCACAGCCACAACCTGCTTCCCCACCCAACCTCCCTTCACAGTCCTGCTCCCAAAGGGGACGCCCAAATTGGAAGAAGGTAGGGGGGCGGCATCAGTGATCTCCTGCTATAGTTCTGCAAAGGCTACCACTGGGGGAAACTAGGAAAACTGCACGAGAGCTCTTTGTACTATTTCTTACAACTGCATGTGGATCTACAACGATCTCAAAAAGCTTAATAAATAATATATATTTTTAAAGCAGGCCCCAGAGCCACCTTTTCCCTTGTGACCAAAATAACCAATGCAGCATAGTGGTTAAGAATGTGGGCTTCTTATGCATGATTCTACTGTAAACCTGCAACTTCTCTAAAAACCAAGGAAAAACAAAACAAAAAACTGGGAAAAAAATAATAAAATGGGGTCTGGAGCCAGAAATCCTGGATTTGAACCCTACATTCTACCAGTTGCTCTCTGTGTAGGCCATGGAGATGTTACTTGGCCTCTCTGGTCATCAGTTTTCTTGTCTGTAAAATGGGAACAATGACAGTATCCACCTTGTGGGGCAGCTGTGAGGATTAGAGGTGACCCAGGTGAAGCACCCGGGCACACAGTGCCCGTCACTGTCACCCTCATTTCAGCAAAGGGAGAGAGCTTGGGTCCAAGACTTCCTCACGCCTCATCCCCAAGGCTCTGCATTTCCTAGGTTTCTTTCATGCACCGCAACAGATATCCACAAAATTCCATACGAGGGAATAAAGAAACAACAGCAGCTTAACTGTGTGAATGGGCGTAATGGATCCTCAGAGCTGGATGCTGTACTTTCCCCCATTTTACAGGTGAAGAAATGGAGGCTCAGAGAAGCCAAAAGTCACGGAGCAAGAAAGTGGTGGAAGCAGGATTTGAACCTCACTCTCAAGAACCTGTGAGCCTGACCACTACACCACATTGCCTTTTCCAGAATGGACTGTTACCCCCATTTGACCCACAATGGTGAGAACACAGGGCCTCCTGACTCCTGGCCTGCGCTCCTCCTGCTATTCATGGTCCTTCCACCTCTTTCCTGAACACAGAGCTCCTAGCCCCACAGGGTATCCACCGGCCCACCTGCCCACCCATCCACCCACGGCAGGGAGGTCACATACCAGGAGGGCAAGAACTCCAGGGCAGGTCTCTGAGGGTCCAACTGACCCCACGTGAAGGCAGCCAGCCTCAGGCCGTCACCATTGGCGTGGCCCTTTGTGGCCCAGTGCCTCCTGCATCCAACAGCTCCCTTTGGATGGGTGTGACTGGGCATGACCCCAGCCCGCCTTCTCGGGGCTGCTGGCCTGGACCACGCAGGTCTCCCATGCCTCAACTCACCGTAGACTTGCAGGACGACGTCCCGACGGTCCTCGCCCACCGCACTCACAGCCACGCAGGAGTAGCTGCCGGCGTCGGAGGCCCGGGCACTGGTCAAGGTGAGGACCCGGCCCCCAGGGAAGACCTGTGCCCACAAGGAAGCGTGCGTTAGGCTTTCCTGCCTTATACCTCTCCAGGGGCAGCAGCCACATGGTCACGAGCCGCCCAAGATCCTGAGAGACCCCAGGATGTAGAGAAACTGTGAGCTTATACCAGGACCCCTGCCCGTTGGGGGGCACTCACGCGGAATCTGAAAGAGCTCCCTGGAGCTGCACTGTCCACCACGGCGGCCACTTGAAATGTGGCCGGCCCGAAATGAGACGGGCCACAGTGCAAAATCCACAACACTGTCACAGCGTTAGTGCAAAAAGAACGTAAAATGCCTCATTCATATTTTTTAATATTTATTACATAATGAAAGGATAATATTTTGGATATATTGGATTAAATAAAATATTATAATTGGTTTCAAGTGTTTCCTTTTATCTTTTTATAATATGGCTGCTAGATATTTTTTAGACATATTCAAGAATAATATATTATTTTTGGAGTATGTTTTAAAATTTTTACATAGCTATCATATTATGCATATTTTTCTGCCACTTGCTTTTTTTCTTTATTTTTTTATTGTAGAATATAACATATATACATAGAAGTGATAACTCTGCAAGTGCAATTTAGCAAGTAGTTAGCAAATTTCAAAGAATATTATAGGTTACAATTCCACAGTTACAGTTATTTCCTTATTATGAAATATAACATATATACAAAAAGGCAATATCTTTCAAAGTATACTTAACTAGTAGACATATAGGATATTTCCAAAGTTATTATGAGTTATAGAGCCATAATTTCAGTTGTTTCCTTATTATGAAACATAGCACATATACACAAATGTATAGCTTTCAAATTACAATATAACCAGTAGCTATAGAACAACTTTCAAAGGACGCTATGGGTTACAGTTTCACCATTTCAGTTTTTTCCTTCTAACTATACTAAAACCCAATCAACTACGGAAAAGAAAATTATATAAAAATTCAGTATTGATGATCCTTTGTTAAATTCCATCTTGTCTGTTGCTGCCCCTTCCTCTAGTTTAATCACTTTCCCAATCTTCAGGGGTGTCTAAGCAGTGACCACCCTAATGTGTTCATGTTGAAAAGGGGTGTCAACTTTATGAGCCAAGGGGACATATCTGGTCGATGTTCTTGAAGAGGCTATTGCCTTTGGGTTTTGGGGCTTAGCTGGCACAGGAGCAGTCTGAAGGATTTAAGTTTCTGAAGAGTAAACTTAGTGAGTGAAACTTTCATAGATGCTAGATACTTTTAAATTATCCACGTGGCTGGCATCTGCGGCTGGCATTTGGGGCGGCCCCAGGTTTCTGCTGGCAGCGCAGCTCTTGCGGGCTCCGTGCCTCTCAAGCAGCCCCTCCTCCCTCCCTGCAGCCCCCCAGTACGCCCTCCTGCTTCTCCCTCCCCGCTAAGCTCCCGGTGGCCTGACCTCTGCTCCCAGCACCTAGGGGAGGCTCCAGGGGGGTGAGCCACGGCCCCCCAGCCGGACTGACCTGGAGGCCGGGGGTCCCTGCAGAAGACACGGGGTTCCCATCCTTCAGCCACATCAGCGTGGGGGTGGGGGCCCCGGTGGCGTCACAGGTCAGCCGAACCGGGGCGCTGAGCAGCACGGGGCCCGGCAGGCTGGGCGGCAGCGTGATATGTGGAGGTGCTGCAGGACGGGGCACCCAGGGCACAGGCTGAGCCCCAACGGGGCAGAGCGGGCAGGACCCTGCTGGCACCCTTTGCAGGAGAAGCTCCGGCCCCCATCCCAGCACCCACTCGGGGATGCACGGCCACAAACAAGAGCCTGCGGACAGCCCCCCTCTGACATGGGCACCCCAGTCCACAGTCTCTTAAAGCTGCTTGTCTCATCTTTTCAATGACAATGTGAGGCTGCCACAGGTGGGAAACTGAGGCTCAGAGAGGGGATGTCACCTGCCCAAGGTTAACCAGCTGAGAAGTGGCAGAAGTAGTGCTTGAACTCATTCTGGTCAGCACAGGGTCATTTATCATGGGGGTGGGGTCTGGGGACAAGGGGCTGAGGGCTCCCACAGGTATCAGATGAAACGCGATCTCACAGCCAGTGCCTCCAGAGCAGGCATGGTCAGGAGAATCAACCATATCGGGGAGGAACAAGCCCTGATGCCCAGGGTCCCAGCTGCCTGCCCAGCTACCCCCTGATCTTGGGATAAACACTCAACCTCTCCCCAGGGCCCCCATCTGGTCCAGCCCCCATCTAGCCCCCAGCCTTGACCCCTCCTGGCCTTGTTTCCTAAGCTCCAGGTCTCCTTTCAGGCCATGGTGGGAGGTCTCAGTCAGGCATCCAGGTCTGGGGTCACCTCCCCGACCTCCCAGGTTACTCAGCACCCCAGTTAAAGGCACTCAGAGCAGCCTGTACTTCGACTTCCTAGTTCTTACCACAACTGTCATGAAATGATACTTAGGGTAATTATTGAACTACTGTATCTTCCACTGGACTGAAAGAGCTAGGTCTGTCCTGTTCAGGATTCAGAACTGCAGCCCTGGGGTCTACCCCAGAGTCTGTACTCAATAAATGTGTTTGGATGGAAGATGGATAGACAGACAATGGCTGGCTGAATAGATGGATGGGCAGAGGAAGGGAGGGAGGGATGGATGGGTGGGTGGATCGATAGACTAATGTTCAGACAAATTGATGGAAAGCCAACTTTTTGGACAAGGATCCCTTCATTCCTCAGACAGCTCACCATTGACTCGTAGGCCATACCGCAGCTCTGTGCTGCCCAGCGCATTGGCTGCCACGCAGCGGTAACTCCCAGCATCTGAAAGCCGGGCTCGCTCAATGCGGAGAACTTTCCCATCAGCTGACACAGTGACTCCCTCCTGGGCAGAAACAGGCTGGTGGCCCTTGAACCAGGAGATGTCTGGGCAAGAAAAGACAGGGAGATGCAAGGGCTCCTGCTAGACCTTCAGGACCAACCTCTAATGGGCATTTGGGAGAGGCTTCCAGGGTAGCCAGATGGTGCATCTTTATTCCAGGCCCTCAAAGCCAGGGTTCTCCAGGAAAATAGGGTGGGGGCTGCTGAGCAAGGCAGTGCTGCCTGAGACAGGACCTAGGGCAGACAGGAAGCCCTATGGGGTGGAGGTGGGATGAACAGGAGCTGGGAGAATCGAACCTGCCAGGAGACCATCTCACCAAGAAGAGCTTGCAGGGAGACCACAGTCCACCCCAAAACAGCAGCCTCCCAACTCTGGAATGGGTCCCTTGTATCTTCAATTTCCTTACAGCCCATCCCAGAAACCAACAAGGCTCCCCCAAAGGAGGGGACAAATTCTTCTGGGACTTACCCACCCCAGGCAAAGCCGGGTGAAGTGGTAGTTGCCCCACACCTGGTTCAGATGGGGGACAGGAGATGCCCCCCACCCCTCCTGGGCCGTGAAAAGCCCAATACCATCCTGGATAGTGGGTACCCCAGGCCTAGCTCCAGTCTCCCTGCCCTTTCCTCAACTGCTGGTCTAGAGAAGAGGCCCAGCCAGAGGGCGGCTCAGAGGGTCCGATCCCCACTGCCCACCCTGGGGCAGCCCTGGGAAGTTGCAAACTCTGGGCACAAGGCCTACAGGTTTGCTTCAGACTCTACCACAAAGGCTCTGGGTTCTAAGCCTAGTGACTTGCATACCGGGGACTTTGGATAAACAGCTGTTGAGAAGGCAGGCAGGAAGTAGGAGAACCAGGGGGAGGGCCTGCTGAGTCTTCTCATCACACCTGGTACCTGGGGCCCCTGATGGCCCCCTTAGTGGGGACTCGGGCTGGCTGGAGGGGACTTTGAGTCAAGAGAAGGGGTCTTACCAGGAGGGGGCACGCCTGAAGCCAGGCACTCCAAGGCCACCGAGGTGTTCTCCAGCACTGCCTTGTTGACTGGGCCTGGCTCAATGTTGGGGGGCACTAGAGGGAGACAAGGAGAGACCCAGCCTGGCTGGGGGTGGGCTCTGGAGAGCTCAGATCTCAGCAGCTCCAGTGCCCCTCACCAGGCTTCCCAAAGGGTCCTGGGCAACGAGGGCTCTAAGCTGGCTCATGTCCTCCAACAGAGGCACCCATTCCTGGAACCCCAGGAAGAAAGAGCAACTGGCTACGACCTTTATTACAATCACAGGAGAACAACCCCAGTGCCTGGCCCCCGAGGAACAGCTGAAGTGCAGTACAGCAGGGAGGGAGTCCTAGGGAACTACCATGGAAACTGACCAATGCCAAGATGTGCCCAGACATGCAAGGAGGCAAATATGAATGAATACAAAGAGCAAAGGTAAATAGGGACGAGGGCAAGGACCACAACCAAAAACCTCACAGAAAACAACAGAAGGGGCCACAAAGCAAGAGCTCATGGTTTGATTTTATGAGTTTCTACTTCTTCTCAAGTTAAGGGCATTATGATTTAAAATCTCCTCCCCCTTCCTTACCCCCTGCCCCTACCAGAGGGCCCTCAAGGGATCACCTGTCATCCCAGGCCCTGGGTCCCACCTGCTTCCAGGTCCTCACCCAAAACCTTTAGCACCACATCCCTCTTGCTCTCTCCAGCAAGGTTAGTGGCGACACAAGTGTAGACGCCTTCGTCCCTCAGGTCCACCTTCTTCATCTGGAGGGAGAGGAGGGGGGCAGAGTGTGCACCCAGGGAAGGGAGAATGGGGGAGCCACGGGGCCGTGACAGGAGGGTGGGCAGAACACAGTGTTGCGTGGCCAGTGGCCAGGCTGCTGCTGACGCCCGGAGGCAGGACAAACAAGGCATGGGGACAGGTCTGGGCTCAAGGGGTAGAGTTATGAGTCGAGCACTCAGGTTCTCAGGGATTCTGCTGACTGTTGGGCACCGCCCCCTCTCGCTCCATTTTCTCCCTTCTGGCAGTCGTGGCTCCCAGGACCTGGAACAGGCCAAGGGCCCCCTCCCTTCTTCAGAGCCAGCATCCCCAGGGCCTACTGGCTTCCCCAGGTTGTGTAGATACTATATCCACTCAGTGGACCCCAGGCAGCCAGGGTCCCCCCTTGGGGTCTCTAGGGTCCCTAAGAAGAAGACCCTCCACCTGTGCACAGCTGTCCCCTGGCCTTGGGGCTCCAGCACATACCTGCAGGCTGCCCCCTGAGGCTGCCAGGGCCACCCCATCCTTCCACCAGCGGAGGCTCGGGGTAGGCACCCCAACCCCGATGCATTGTAGAGTCACAGGTTGCAGGAAAGGGGCTGTGATGTTCTCACTGCCGACAATGACGACCGAAGGGAGCTCTGGCCAGGGGGAGAGGCAGGGTGGGCCCAGATCAGGGAAAGTAGAGGTGCAGTGGGCACCCAGCAACTCCCTCAATGCCTGAGTTGGGGAGCTGAGGAGGTGACCTTGTAGGGCTGAGCCAAGGCCTCTAGTTTCCCCTCCACCATACCTCCCAGGCACCTGACTTAGAGGAAAGAGCCCCAAACTAGGAGTCAGCAGAGTTGGCCTTATTCTTTAACAATTCTTATCCATCCATCCATCCATCCATCCATCCATCCATCCATCCATCCATCCATCCAACCAATCGTCCATCCATCTATTGCTATGTGCACTGAATGTCTACTCTGATCCCAAACTATACTAGGTACAGAGACACAGCAAAGAAAAGGGGCCAGTGGGCTGCCTTCTCAGAGCTCACAGAGCTGGGCAGTGGAGAAGGACAATTAAGCAAACAATCCCAAGAGAGTGGGTGGAGGACCAAGGCCATGAGAGACTAGGCCATGCAGATTAGAAACATAGTGCAATCAAGGAAGGCTTCCGGAAGGAAGGGGTGTTTTAGGACAAACCTGAACGATAAGGAGGAGCTGGACAGGCAAATAAGAAGAGGGAGAATGTCCCAGGCAGATGAAACAGCACACACAAGATTTGGAGGTGAGAGAGAGCTTGTGTGTTCAAGGACTCAAAAGAAGTTCAACAGCATCAGCATGAAGAGAGCAAGGGGTGAGAGAGGAGGCTGGAGAGCCGAGCAAGAGCCTATGAGCTGGACGAGGACAGGTGACAATTGTGATGGCCAAGGCCAGGGTCTCACACCATCTACTACCCACCCACCCCATTTGGGGACCTGGGAAGTCCAGCCCAGAAATGCCATCCAGAGAGGCAGTCCATTGGCCTGCCAAGGTCAGACTGGGCTCTGCCTAATCCTGGCATCTCAGGCTGCCCACAGCCCAAAGCCCCAGGTACCTGCTCACCAAGCACAGACACCTCCACCTCGGCTCCAGCAGTGCCCGCCTCGTTGGTGGCCTGGCAGGCAAAGAGGCCCGCGTGGTCCAGCTCCAAGTGGTCGATGTGCAGGGTGCTCCCCTGTGAGGACACCTGCACCCCAGCCAGCTCCTCGGCCGGGCGCCCATTCTGCAGCCACCTGAGGAGGGTGGGGAAGGGGAGGGTCAGCCTGAGGCCGGGGAGGGCTGGGCCGGGCAGGGCAAGTCAGGCAGCCCCCCAGCAACCCCCACCTGCCCTCAGCATCCCGGCTCAGAGGTCTCCATCAGACCCTTGGGAACAGGGGAGCTTCTCCCTTCCACACCTACCTCCAAAGCATGCACTCTCCACCCCCACCTCCAGCCCTGAGCTCACTCCCCTACCCCATACACACCGGACAGTGGGCACCGGGGAGCCTGAGGCCTGGCAGGGAAGTTCCAGGGGCTGTCCCACAATGGCGTTCACCTGGCCCAAGCCTTCAGCCACAAGAAGCTGGGGGGGCACTGTGGGCATGGCCCAGCATCAGAGGTTTGGAGCAAATTCTAGCCTAAAGCCGTCCCAAGTCCCCACTGCCCTCAGAGAAAGGCCCAAGCTCCCCATAAATGTTCCTTCCTCCAGGAGGCCTTTCAGGTCTACTCCCAAGGCTGGTTAGGGATCCCCTCTGGCTCCCTCAGTGGGCTGCACCTGCTGATTTAATGTCTGTCTCCCCACCAGACCGAGGGGTCCCCAAGAGCAGGGGTCCCATCTGCTGTGTGCTCTGCTTTATGTGGGCACAAATAAATGCTTGATAAATGTCTATCTAATGGGGCCAGCTCCCACAACCCAGCTTTGGGCCTTAATAGTTCTTAATAAACAACCATTCCATTGAGCACCACAGCACCCTGGGAAGGCAGAGATGATATCCTCTGTCCTGCTGACCTGGCACAAAGTCCTGGGCAGGAGCAGGGATCCTGATTCCAGGTCTCTTGACCCAGCCCTGCCACCCCACTGCTCAGGGCCCAGCACCCCCATCTGACTCATACAATGGGGAAGGGCGTGGGGTGGGGGCTGCTGGTCAATTCTCCATCTTCCACCCTCCATCCCCGCAGGGACTTTGAGGGACAAGCATACAGTAGGTATCCAATTAATGTTGGGAGGAAGGGTCCAGAAGCCTAAGTGGCTCTGGGTGGGGACCCCCCTCCCCAGCCCCAGCGGAGCAGCTCACCCTGCACCTCCACGGAGTACTGCAGCACCGCCTCCCCTGCAGGGCTGCGGGCCACACAGCTGTACAGGCCGCCCGACGCCTCCCCCAGGCTCTCCAGCCTCAGCACGCGGCCTCCTGCCACCAGCAGTGTCCCGTTGCTCTCTGCCACAGGCAGCCCCTCATGGTGCCAGGAGAGGGTGGGCAGTGGGTGGCCTCTGGCTGCACACTGCAACTCCAAGGGTCTCCCAGCCACGGCCTTGATGATGTGCGGTACTCCACCAGCGCCCTCGACAGTGGGCGGGACTAGGGAAGAGGCACCGGGGCTGCTCAGGGACCACGGCCTGGACGCCAGCCTGCTCTGAGCCCAGAAGCCAATGCCCACCCAGCCCAATAGGCCTGAATGAGCCCCCCACGGACCCCAGACTATGTGAAATGCTTCCGTCCCTCACTCCCACTAGCTGAAAGCCCCTGTTCAGATATCACCTCCTCCAGGAAGCCTACCTGAGGGCTCTGGGTTGGAAGCAAAGGCTCCCTCCTTTGCCCCTCTACTCCCAGGGCACTGCTTGCCATCTGCCTGGCACTGTGTCCTTCCTCCATCCCCACTGCCACCCCTGCGAGCTCATCATGAGCAGAACGATGGCTTGTCTGTGTCTCTCCAATCCCTGCACACATTAGGTCCCAATATCTGCTGACCTCAATGTGATAGGCTCCCAGGATCCAGGACCACAGCCACTGCCATTAGGAGTCCCCTCCTGAGTCTGAGGAAGCACTGACCGGGGTGAACTCAAACCCAGGAGCCCTGACTTTTGAGCTCCTAACTCAGCCATTATGGCAGAGAGGGACGGCATTTTAACTTTGCCCACCCGACTCTAGCTCAGAGCCCCCCATAGCCAAGCTAGGGGAGAAATTTCTCTCTTCTCCTTGGGGAGGGCCTCTCAAGTTGCTAAGATGATGGGCACATTATCAGGGTACACAGGGTAATACGAGACTATGCTTGTTTCTCAACCTTGTCTGTGTCACAAGCCCCTTTGAAAATTTGATGAAAAACATACACAAATATTTTCCATTCAATTTCTACAGAGTCCTCAGACAGCCCACAGATCCCACACAGCCATGCTTCCCTTTGAGGTCCCCGGGGCTCCAGGGCCAAGCCCTCTGCATCTTTGGAGACCAGAGTTCCAGAGCTGACTCACATCGAGGGGCCAGGATGGCCTCCACTGGCCTGCAGTCTGCCCTTCCAGCCTCACCTAGGGCCCCTGCCCAGACCCCATCCAAGCCCACAACAGCTCTGTTCTCCTTCGCACGTCCTCAGAGCCAAACCCCTCAGGGAGTCGGGGCAGCGTTGAGGTTAACAGCGATTTGGAGTCACATTCGAGTGACCCTGGGCAAACCACTTCACCCCTCCGAGCCTCCCCGCACTCATCTGCAAGCAGAGAAACAGGTGTCCAAGTCCCTCTACCACGTTAGAGTAGACCCAATGAGCTAGTGCTGCAAATTGCCCCATAGGATCTAGCTTGTAGTAAATCAGTAATTAAAAGCTGTTAACTGTTAGTAGTGGTCCTGGGGACCTGGGTATGGTTTAGTAAAAGAGCCCCAATAATGAATGTATGAGACCTGGATTCTAGAGTCTTCTGTGGGCTCTGAGACAAGCCCCTTCCACTTGGTTTCCTCGCCTGTATGAGGGAAATCGGGCAAGCTGTCTGAGATGACCCTTCTCCCTCAATGACTCTCTGGTCCCATCATCCTGTTTGCCTCTGGGGACTTGAAGTGGCCACCCTCACTGACCTTGGAGACACAAGGAGGCCACCACAATCCAGAGTCCCCCCCCCCACAGGTCACCCCAACTAACCATCGCTCACTGGCACAACCTCTGACCCGCTCACCATAAACCTCCAGCCTGGTGGCTTTCTCTGCTGCCCCTACAGGGTTGCTGGCCTTGCAGGTGTAGATGCCAGCATCTGAGCCCTGGGCCTTCCCCAGCTGCAGCTGCCGGCCGCCCCTGGTGTAGACAGCCTCGGTGCTGGTGGGGAGCAGGGCCCCGTCCTTGAACCAGATGATGTCGGGAGCGGGCACTCCACGCGCCTCACACAGGAACTGCACCCGGTGGCCCTCCATGACAGCCATCTCGCCGGTCTCATTGGCACCCCAGATGGTGGGGGGTGCTGAGAAGGAAACGGGGGGCCCAGTCACGGGGAGCCTCCCGAGGTGGCTGGAGTCCTCCCCAGAGTGGCAGGCACATGTCAGTGAGCAGAAAGCGCTGGCACATGTCACAAGGATTCTGCCCTGGGTTAGGGAAGGCACAGGGGATGGGGAGAGCAGGGGACTGGGGACAGATGGGAGAGGCCAGCTCAGGGGCATGCTGATGTGGGAAGCATGCCCAGTCAACGCAGGACATGCACGAGGCAGTGGGGTGGAGGGGGGAATAGGTTCTGGCTGTGGACCCCACTCTGCCTCTAACTCACTGTATGGCCCGGGGTAGGTCACTTCCCCTCTCTGGGCCTCAGTCTCCCCATCTATAACATGAGGAGCTAGTCTAGATTGGGGTTTTCTAAAGGGCAGACCACATACCACTAGTGATTCCAAGACAATTTTAGGTGGTATATGGGCACAGCATGAAATAACACTGAACTTCACTAGAGAAAAGCTGCGCCTTTTCCAAATCTCCTTCCATCCAGATTATGACACATGAAAAGGCTCGGTGTGGTGCAACTGTGTCCTTAACTCTTCTAGTACTTTCTCTCTTTTTAGCAAAGAGGAAGCAGGCAGAGACTCCGCGCCCTCTGCAGGCAGCTCACTGGTAAGAATTTATGATATGGCTCTTTCAGATGCATTTCTTTTCACAGTTTTCTCCCGTTAGTGCCAAGTGATGCCCTGGTTTTCCACTTACAGTTGAGATATTAAATACCCTTTACTCTTCAGAGTAAAAAAAAGTGACATGGTTTAAAGAAAAAAGTCAAAGAAATAATCATACCAGTAGTTCAGAAACAGTAAACTTGGTGATGCTGGGATAGGAATGACTGGGATTTGGGAAACGCTGGGCTGGATTCCCTCTCGTCCCTCCACCCCTGGCTTTTTTGGAGTGGGGGTCTCCCCCCCAACCCAGGACCCTCATTTCTGCACTCATCCTCCCTCCAAGGCAGCGGCGGCAGCCCAGCGTGGGGCCGGGGCTCACAGTGGACTCTGAGCTGGAAGTCCCGGGCCTGCTGGCCGGCTGGGCCGAAGGCCACGCACTGGTACCGCCCCTCATCCCCCAGGTGACTGCTGGCGATTCTCAGAACCTGGCCGTCCTCCCGCAGCTGGAGGTGAGGGTCTCCTGGCAGGACAGGCCTGGGGGATGGTCAAGAGAAAACCATCCGTAAGGCCACAGCCCTGGCAAGGACAGGCTGCACAGATGGGAGCCTGCAGCGGGAGCCCCAGAAAACCCGGGCAAGGGAGCGAACCCTGCTGTCCTCCATGGCCAGCGATGGGATAACACGGAATGGGGGACCCTGGGCGAAGCAGGAGATGGTGGTCCACCGGTGGCCCCAACAAGGCGAGGGCTGATACGGTGAGGCTGGTGAGGCTAGAGAGGCATCGCGCATGCAACATTTAAGTAGGTGCTTGCCCTCAGGTTTGTGCAAATGCCAACCTGCATGCCTCTGAGAGTGAGAGCCTCCTTAAATGTTCTGCCCTAAATTCCTCACCTAGCCACAGCCCTGGGCCTGTAATTGCACATCTAAAACCCCAGCTGAAACTAGGAAACAGAAAGCAGACCAGTGGCTGCCTGGGGCTAGGGGTAGGAGTGAGGAATGGCTGCAAATTGTCACCAGGGAACTTTTGGGGGTGAAAGAAATGCTACAAAATTGATATGTGGTGATGGCTGCACAACTCTCTAAGTTCACTAAAAGTCATTAAAGTGGACATTTACAATAGATGAATTTTATGGTATACAAGTTATATCTCAATAAAGCTGTTTTTAATAACAAACCATGCCTGCCAAATGAACCCCATTTCAGGTGCCAGGTCCAAATCCCCTTGGCTGGCAGTCGAGCAAGGGGCTGGCCCCATTACACAGATGAAGAAACTGAGCAGTTAAGACCCTGCCCTATAGAATGGGGCCCCCGTGGGCAATCCCATCTTATCTCCCACAGCCCCCGGGCATGTTGTGTGGACGTTGCCTCTACACTTTCATCCATGACATTCCCCCATCAAGGCCTTTATCCTCTTCAAGTCCTACCTGGCTCTCAAGGTCTAGTTCAAATCCCATTTGAAATCCTAGCAACTCTCAAATAGCACATGGGTCAAAAAGCATGGGCTGTGGAGCCAGACACATACGGTTCGAATCCTGCCTTCACACTAACTCCTTAGGTGACTGTGGGCAGCTTATGCAACCATTCTGCACCTCAGTTTCCTCCCCTGGATGATGAGGGTCAGCCATGCCACCACCACCAGCCCCAGTCCCTACCCCCACCCCCATGGAGCACACATACAGATGTGTGCACTGTAACTGCTTATCGGGGTCTGTCTCCCCCATGGGGTCTGGGCTCCATGAGGGAGGAAGAGGGAGGGTTTCGCTCACTGATCCCGCCCCAGTGCCCTGCGTGGGTCCTGACACACGGGAGGCACTCATCACCATTTGGACGGACACGTCCTCTCATGCTATTGCACAGTTGCTTTATTGATAAAGGAAATGCTTGTAAAAAGGGAAGCTGAAGCATGCCCATCAACGGATGGATGGGTAAACAAAATGTGCCATATCCCTACAATGAAGTATTACTCAGCCATAAAAAGGAAAGCAGTTCTGACACATGCCACATGGATGAATCTAGAAAACAGGCTAAGTGGAAGAAGTCAAACACAAAAGGTGACATATTGCATGATTCCATTCATATGAAATGCCCAGAATAGGTAAATCCATAGAGACAGAACACAGATGGTTGCCTAAGGGTTGGGGGAGGGGAAAATGGAAGTGAATGCTAATGGGCATAGGGTTTCTTGTGGGGTGATAAAAAAGTTCTGGATCTAAATATAGTTGGTGGCGGTATAATATTGTGAATATACTAAATGCCACTGAATTTTCTTCTTTAAAATGGCTAATTTTATGTTATGTGGATTTTACCTCAATTAAAAACAAAATAAAACAAAAAAACAGAGAAAGAGCGAGAGAGGAAGGATGGTTCACTGTTGGGGCTCCTCAAGCACGAGGAAGAGCCTGCCGGGGCCGGAGGGCAGAGGTATCTCGCTTGAGTAATCTCAGGGCTGGAGCGGGGGGCAGAGCATCGGCCCTGCTGACAGGTGGCACAGCTCTGCCTGGGTGCTGGGAGGCACACGTGATGCTTGTCAGCCTCCCCAGAGTCCCCCATCCACCCTGGCCCTGCCTAGGCATGACCCTCATGCCACCCACCAATGGGGGGTACACTCACTGTCTGTCCTTGGTCCACTCCACCTGGGGTATGGGGACCCCAGAAGTCTGGCACTGCAGCTCCACCTCTTTACCAGCCAAGCCCAGCACTTCCTGGGCAGCCCCAGCTCCGAGCATGGAAGGTGGGACTAGAGGGGAGAAGGGGAAGGGAGTGAAGCAGTTTCCTACCACAGGACCTTTGCATATGCAGGGGCTGGGTGGGCCTCTGCTCTGTGCTCTCTTAGCAGCCTGCTCCACTCTTTTGCAGCACTGTAGTGTGCCACGGTAATTAGTGGCTAATGGTGTGATTGTCTAATACCCCACCACCACCAACAACAACTGTGACAATGATGATGGTGTCTGTCCCCTCCGTCTCCCCTGCTCTCAGCACAGGCCTGGCACACAGTAGGGAGTAAATATATATAGGTCAAACATGCATGAGTGAAGAGGGCAGGGCCTCCAGCTTTTACAGGGCCCCCCAACCAGCCCCAGCAAGGTCTCCCACCTAAAGGAGTAGGGGGAGTGGGGCCTGGTTACAGAGGAAGCTGCAGAGACTCGGGGCCCACTCACTGAGGACGAGGATAGCAAAGTCCCTCTGGGCTGTCCCAGCCTGGTTCTCAGCCCGGCAGGTGTAGAGGCCCGAATCGCCCTCCTGGATCGAGGGGAAGTGGAGGGTCCGGGCCCCATACAGAAGACGGTGACTGCCAGTCTCAGGGATCTGGGTGGATGAGGCCAGAGGCAGCCAGTGAGCTGCTGGCTTCGACGATGAGGAAACTGAGACCCAGGGAGGACAAGCGACTTGCCCAGGGTCCCATAGCTGAACACAGAGCCTCTGACTTCCAGAGCTGCAGCCTACCCTCTCTTTCATGCAGCCTCCCAGGCTTCACCATAGGACCACAGGCTCTACTCCCCAACCCCACTCTCTGCCATCCTCAAAGACACCTGTCACAGTCCCATCACCACAACTTGGCACTGCTGGAACACCTGTCCCGAAGGACCCTCCCCTACACAAATCCCATCCCATAATCCATCTGCCCCAGGGGAACACCCACCGGCTGCCCATCCTTGAGCCACACGATTTCAGGGGCTGGAAAGCCACTGGCATCACACTCCAGCATCAGGGACTGCCCAGCCATGCCTGACACGTTGGCCCTGCGCCCCTCCTCCCGGATGCTGGGGGGCACTTGGGAGCAAGGAGAAACAGAGTTGCTGCCTGTCCAGAGGCTCACGGCCACCTGGACCCAGTCTGGGCCACCCCTCCCCTCCCCCAGAGTCTCTGGACCACCATTTTGCCCATCACAGGGGTCCCTGGATGTCTGTTTACCCTCTTCCACCCCAGGCCCCAGTCTGGCTGACCATGGGGAGCCTGCAAACCCAGGAATGGTCAAACAAGAGGCCGTGGCAGCCTTGCCTGGAAAAGGCACAGCCCTTGGGGTGCCCAGTCGCAGGTGCTGCACTCCCAGAAGTTGGATCCATCCAGCTCCCACAACCGGCCATTGTCACGATCACCCAGGAGGGCCCCACCCTGGGCCCCCCAAGTCAAAGCCTCTGAAGGGAGAGCTTGAGCATGTCTTTGCAACACACTCTCCAGGCCATGTGTCAGATGGGGAGCAGGGCTGGGTCACAGGGGGATGGAAGGTGGCCCATTAGGAGCTGTTAAATCTGACCCAAGGCTCATCACTGGCAAGTAGAGCAACCCCCAATGCCAATGTCTCTGTGTTAAGGCAAAGGGGCAGCGCTCCCTGTCCTCTGCACACCCCAGAGGTGGGCATTGGGACTCCCCCAACTACTGGTACTCATTTTAAAATGAATTTGCCTATTAGACCTGTTTAAAAGCCATTTATGGAGTCCCAGGTGCTTCCTTGTACAGTCTCCCTGGGATGTCACTGGGGAAGGGGGGCACCCAGTGCCACCTGCCACTCTTCCAACATCTCTTAGCTGCCCCCCACCCTCGGCACCTGGGGCCAGGGACCTGCAGCCTCCCAGCACACCACGTGGCTGGGGCCCTGAAGGTGGGTTCTAGCCAGTCTCCAGGTCCCCACTGCCCTCATCACCCAGCCCCCAGCTCTGGGGTCCCTGCTCACCATAGACCACCAGCTTGGCTTTCCTGGACACAGAGCCCGCCTCATTGGTGGCCTGGCACTCGTACTCTCCACTGTCAGTGGGCAAGACCGAGGCCAGAAACAGGGACCCTTCATCCAGCACTGTCACATCCGGCTGGCCACGCAGGGGCTCCGAGTACGGGCCCTTCCGCCACGTCACCTGCGGCTTAGGCATCCCTAGAAGGCACATGGAATCATCAGTTCCAAATACCCTGACAACTTCCCACCTCCATACCCTGACTCACACTTCCTCCATGTACCTCCCACAGTTCCAGGCCCTTCCCCAGGCACCTCCCTCACCCCAGGCTGGGAGGTGCTGCTGTCCACCAGCTCCAGGCACCCACCCTCTTCACGGCCCCCCCCAACATGATGCTGCACCTCCACACAAAGTCTTCCCAGTTTCCCTGAGGGGCCCAGAGGCAGGGCCACAGCCCCATCCGGGCCACTGTTTAGAATTGCAGCTCCACAGAGCACTATACATAGTAGGTGCACAATAAACCTCCACTGAATGAATGAACAAATGAACACCCGCTGTGCTCAGCACCCTGCACCGTGCTGCCAGATGGATGCAAGAGTGGAGGAAAGCACCTGCTGTGCCCAGCTGGCTCTTCACTTAAGCATGGCCCTGGCACAGCCCACGTGAGTGCCTCAACCCCCGGATTCCCTTCTCGGACACCCACTCTGGTTGGCCTGTCTCTGCCAGCAGACTGTCAGCTCCGTAGGGCCTGGTCCCAGTGGGTGCACAATAAGCAGTCACCCCACTATGCCTTGAGAGGAGCTGTCTCTAACCGCAGCCCCTACAACAGGGCCTGGCACATAGTAGGTTCCTCTGAGCGGTGTTGAATGGATGACCCAGCCACCCCAAGCAGCAGCCACACCAGGGCGGCAGCACTGCCCAGCAGCTATAGCAGGGCCTGGAGTCACCCGCACTGGCTGGGAGACCCTGCTCTGCCCCACCTTGCTGAGCGGCCTCAGGACAACAGCAGGGCCTGCCCCCAGCCCTCACTTCCTCTCCTCATCTCCACGGATGCTGAGCAGGAAGGAAAGGCTGCTGGGTTGCCAAACACTAGGGCTGCTCCTCAAAACTCACAGGTCAGCACCTTGGGCACTTCACCTCCACCCCCCCACCTACCATTCACTGTATCGCCAGTCATTGGGACTCACACTAATTATCATAAAGAACACCCTACACTTTGTCCACCACCGTGGAAGGTGGGACACTCTCCCACCTCCCACCCTGGGAGAACATGGAAAGCTGCTTGCTGTTACCCAAGATGGCCACAAGGTGATGCCATGGTCAAGGGCTTGGGACCTTGGAGTCACTCTAGGGTGGGCTGCTCTGCAGACCGGGGCACCTGCGGGGCTCCCAGAGCTCCCACCTGGGGTGCCTGTCTCCTGCCCAGGACGCAGTGGGCGTTTGGCGACCCTGCACACTTCAGAGCCAGAGCCTGCCCCGCTCTTACGTGCCTCTCCATTGTCCTGTTCCAGGGACTTCCCTGGGCCCCATGGCAGGAGGAAGTGGAGCTGGGTCTAGAACCAGATCTCCTGGCCCATGCCAGGGCTTCTCATAGCCTGTCACTTGCTACCCAGACACCCAACCATCTGCCCTTCCAGAAAGGATGCAACATGCACTAGGGAGCAAGAGGCTCACAAGTCAGTTGGGAAAACAGAAAATGCCCCGTAAAAGAGCCTGAAGACAAAAGCAGCAGCTTCCAGCAAGGAGCACGATCAGTGGGGTGGGACAATGAGACTTCACAGAAAAATAGAACGCATTCATTCAACACATTTCCTCGAGCTCCCACGAAGTGCTTGGCATGCTGCCAGGACCTGTACAACTCATGCCGACCCAGCAACTTCTCACAGCGGCCCTGCACCAGAGGGACCAGAATTACCACTGCACAGATGCAAATGCAGGCTCAGAAAGGAGGTGCAAATGCCCCAAATCACACAGCCAGGAAGGGCCAAAGCAGGATTTGACACTGGGTGGCTGACCGTAGAGGTGGCCGTCTTGGCCCCACACTGCTGCCCCAAAGAGAGCCCACAGAAGGGCCAGTCTGCCCAGGACTGCATGACTCCACCCTCTGTGAACAAATCTGAGACTTGGGGAGGGGTGAGGGCCACTGAGCCCAAGAAAATAAGGACCCCTGCCCTTCCTTGTCCCTGGCTGTCACAATCCCCGGTGCCCTGCTGAGGCCGACACTGAGGGGCAAGGAGCTGAAGTGGGGAGCAGGACTGGAGTCAAATTAGACCACTCTCTGTCAGTCACCACCTGGCTGTGTGACCTCAGGCAAGTCACTTAACTCCTCTGGGCCTGAATTGTCCTTAATAAAACAGGGCTAGTGCCAATACCCATGCTATAGGCATGAAACGGGATGAAACGCCTGGCATGGCCCTGGCAAGGAGTGAGGACCCCCTCAACCCCCCCATAAACCATGGGTGCTGGAATGCGGGCAGGGGCTCCTCCCCAGCCCAGCCCACCCCGGGTCCCAGCCTCACCTCTGGCAGGGCACGGCAGGCTGGCATTCTCTCCTGCCACTCGCTCCAGCAGGCTGCTGGTCTCGTCGGCCCCCCAGTGTGGTGGCTCTGGTGGGAGGCAACGTGGCCACACTCACACCCCCAAGCCCAAGGCTTGTAGCTGCCCCCAGGGAGCCAGGTCCAGCAGGGAAGGTGACACCCCTCCAAAGTCCTGGCTGGACGCAAGGAAGGGGTGCAAGCCCCGTGTTCTGGACCACAACCTCGCAGCAGTAGAATCAGAGCCAATGCAGCAGCCCCTGGGCCAGGCCCCCACAGGCTCAGGGTTGCTGAGCTTGCGTCCCAAACACAAGGCACTGAGTGTGGTCCTCACCCTCCATTTCCCTTCCAGCAGCAGTTTTCTAACTTTGTCTTAAACTAATAATCCTTTGGATTCATAACAGTGGAAGTGCTAGCACCACTGATCCAGAACTTACTATGCCCGAGGGGCTTCCCTCACATACTCTCACTGGCCCCCCACAAATTATTGGATCCAGTTTGCAGAGGAGAAAACTGGATGTCAGAGTGTGAACGACCAGCTGGCACGTGGAAGGGGCTGGACTTGGGCCCAGGCACCTACTCTTCAGCTACAGCCCCCCGGAGTCTTCTGTCCACCATGTACTCAGAGGCCCCATTTACCGCGGGCCAAGGGGAGGGCGAGCAGCAGGCCCGCTGGCGGTGGCTCTGAAGACCTGCTTGCCAGTACCCCTGGGAAAAACACGGCTCCCAGACACGGACACCCCACAGCTGCGGGGGGCTGGGGAGTGGGCCCGGGGAGGTCCCAGAGAGGGAAGGGGCTCTGTCCCAGTAGGAAAGGTGACAGAGGGGCCTGACTCCAGAACAGCACTCATCTCAGAAGTCCGAGCTGTGGTTTGGGGGATGTGGGACGAAGGTTCTGGGGTCGTGACGGGGACTCACCCAGCACCCTGAGCTCCAGCTCCCATGCATCCACCCCGGCGCTGTTGGAGGCCTCGCAGCGGTATGTCCCGGTGTCGGAGGCCCTGATGGCCGCAAAGTGGACGGAGCCCTCAGGACCCCCTCCCTGCAGGGCGGCTCCGTCCTTGGACCAGCTCAGTGTGGGCTCCGGGTTGCCCTCAGCCACGCAGTTCAGATCCAGGGCTTCGCCCACCAGCACCTTCAGCAGCCGAGGGCCTGGCTGCACCTGAGGGGGGGCTGACAGGGTCACCAGGTGGGAGTCATGGAAGAGGGAACCCCAGGCAGGGGCTCACAGACCCCAGACCACCTGTCACAGGGCTCCCCACACCTCTGGACACTGGCCAGTAGAACTCATTGTGGGGGGAATCTAAGGCTGCTGATGCCTTGTTTGCCAGAAAAAGACAACAGGAACCCCATTTGGACCCCCCAAAGTGAGTAGAGTCTGGCCCTTTCACCTGAATCATCTTGCTGTCAAGGAAGTCTCATTCCTTGGTATTCAGCTTGTTTATTCCACAGCCGGCTGCCCCAGGCCCATATCCACCCAGACACCATTTGAGAAGCACCACCTGGGAAACATGCCCAGAGGAGCAAAGACACTGATGCAAAGTCACACAGCAAGGGTGGGAGGCAGCACACACTAAGGGGCCTCAAAGCTCACATCCCAGGTGAGACAGCTGAGGCTTGAATCCTAGCTCAGCCCCTCACAGGTCATGGGACCCTATGTGAGCCCCTCGCTGGCCTGAGCCTCAGTTTCCCCCTCATAACAAAGCCGCCCAGGGGACGAAGTGAGACGCTGCACTAAAGCAGGTAGGACGGTGCCTGGCCCACAGCAGGCGCCTAATATATGGTGACTAGAAGCATTCTCGTTAATCCTGCCTCCCTCCTTCCCTTCCCTGGGCTGTGGGGAAGACGGTGGCTTCCATTTCTTTTGGCATTTGTGTTTCCAAGTCACTTTCTCATTCTCCATCTCCTTCAGTCCTTCCTAGGAAACCGAGCCTCCAAAAAATTATGTGATTTACTGAGTTTCCCACTCTCTCAGCTGATGGATGCTGGAGCTGGCAAAAACTCTGGGTCTGTGTGGCCAGGTGTCCGTGAGGCTTCTTGCAGCCCAGGTGAATTCTCAGAGCCCAGGGGCCACCTCACTCTGGATGCTGCACAGGACACTGGAACAAGTGGTCCTGGGCCCTTGGGAGAAGCTGAGGAACACACACCCTGTTCCCAGCTTCTGAGGAGGGGCCGGGAGAAGAGCCTTGCTGACCAGGAGGGTTCCCCACTCAGGAACACGAGGGTGCACATGGCTGTTTGTGTATCCATCTCTCTCTCTCTCTCTCATTCTCACATACACACACACATACGCACACATACATGCGTGCGCACACACACTTGCTGAAAATAATAACATCTTCCACCACGCTGAGTGCATTATGTGGACACCTTCTGACAGCTATGAGAAAGGCATTATTGTGGCCTCTACTTTACAGAGGGGAAGCCCAGAGAGGCTAAGCAACTGGCCTAAGGTCACACAGCCAGTCAGGGGCAGAGCCAGGATACAAACCCAGTTCTGCCAACTCAGTCTCTCTCTTTATCCTCCCTGCTTCTTTGTCTTTCTCATAACTTGTACAAACCTTTGAGCCTCCCTTTTTCTCTGGGATTCAGCCTGTCCACCTATAAAATGGGGCGTTAGTTTAGATCAGGGGTTGGCAAACTTTTCCTGTAAAGGACCACATAGTAAATATTTGCCTCTTTACAGGCCATCTGATCTCTTTCTCAACTACTCACCTCTGTTCCTGTAGCACGAAAGCAGCCATAGACAGTATGTAAAGGAATGGGTATCACTACGTTCCAATTAAGCCTCATTTATGAACACCAAAATTTGAATTTCATATAATTTCCTTGTCATGAAATGTTAATCTTCTTTTCCCCCAAACACTTAAAAATATAGAAACCACTCTTCACTCAAGGGCCACACAAAAACAGGTGGGAGCCAGATTTGGCCATGGGTCGTCACAGTTAGCCGACCCCTGTCTTAGATGACTCCTCCAGGCTCTTTGAGATGACAATTTCCCTGCCTCTGTGATGCAATGATTCCCACTGACTGGCTTCCATCGAACAGAACCTGGACACCCAGGCGAACAGCCATTCCCGGGAGCCCTGGCTGGGCCGGGAACCGGAACCACAGCAGGAAGCTTAGGAACCACCAAGTCCCGGCCCAAAGAGGGGCATTATGTGCAAAGAGCTCAGCCTGGTGCCTGGCATGCAGCAGGTGCTCACTAAAGGGTAAAGACTCTTGCTTTTGGTGTGCCAAGGACCTCACTGACTGGGCATGGGGTGGGGACAGGGTCTGGGAAAGGCCCTCTTTGGGTGGATAGCGGGGGGTGGGGGGGGTGGGCTCAGAGAGGCATCCCATGAGCTTCTGCTCTGACTGCCGCCAAGCCCTAGCTCCCGGGGCAGGGCAGGGATGCTCTCAGACCCCCCTGCCACACTGTTCCTTCATGGGGCCCCTCCCGATCCCCCAGTCCCCCACCACTCAGTTCCCCTCTGGGTCCTGCCCTCTTTTCTCAGAATACCCTCTTTGGGCCCCAACCAAGGTGAAAAGGGAGAAAGGGGGCTGTGGTAGTTTGAAGCTGCATGTAACCCCCAAAAAACATGTTCTCAAATCTAGTCCATTCCTGTGAGTGTGAATCCATTGTAGGTAGGACATTTTGATGAGGCTACTTCAGTTAAGGTGTGACCCACCTCAGTCAGGATGGGTCTTAACCCTACTACTAGAGTCCTTTATAAATGGAATGAATAGAGAGAGAGATTGAGAGAGAGAGAAAAAAAAAGAGACAGAGACAGAGGCAAGAAGCTGAAAGCGATGAAACCCCGAAAGAGAAGGGAGGGCCCAGCCGGTGCCGCCATGCGTCCTGCCATGTGGCAGAGGAGCCAAGGGTCACTGGCTGCTGGTGGGGGGGCAGAAAGCATTGTCTTGATGCCTTGATTTGGACATTTTCTCAGCCTCACACTGTAAGCTAATGGATTCCTATTGGCTTAAAGTAGAACCATTTCACGGTATTTGCTTTAAGCAGCCTAGGAAACTAAAATGGGCGGAGAAGGAGAGGCAGGACTTGAGCAAGGCAGGAAGTAGAGGTGGCAGAAGGAGGAGGAGAGCTGGTGGGGCTCAGGAGCGGAGGGACAGAGGCTCGGCTTGGAAGCGGAGCCTGCAGAGAGATGGCAGGGGCCACTCAGGAGGACTGTGAAAGAGACAGAGGGCAGGGCAGTGGGCAGTGGGGAGCACGGTGGAGGGAGACAGACTGGGACCATCAGCCCAGGCCCTACCTTGTACCCCCAGGATGTAGTGTCGGGAGGCGGAGCCCGCAGGGTTACTGGCTGTGCACTCATAGCGGCCGCTGTCACTGACCTGGGCCTGGGTCAGACGCAGGGAGCCCGATGGGAGGAGGCTATGCCTGCAGGAATGAGGGGACACCAGTGAGACCCTCACCCACCCTGTTCCTGCCAGAACCCTCAAGACCCAACTCAAACCAGCTAGTTCTGCCAGGAAGCCTTCCGTGATTGAGGCAGGGCCCGCCACACAGCCGCCTGCCCCTTTCCGGCCTCAGCCTGTGAAGTCTATCCTCCATTCCTGCCCCCTGCCCTGGGCCAGGGCCAAACCCCACCCCTGCTGGTGTAACAGGTAGAGAACTGGGCTAGGAGTCCATGGGCTCGGGTTTGAGTCCAATCTCTGAACCTTTCAGGGCCCATTTTGATATATTATGTCCCCCAAAAGCCACATTCTGTAACGCAATCTGTGGGAGCAGATTTATTAATCTTTCTGCTTAGGGTGTGACCTCTTGATTGAATGTTTCCATGGAGATTCGACCCTGCCCATTCAGGGTAGGTCTTGATTAGTTTACCGGAGTCCTTTAAAGGGAGCACACACACAGAGCAGAGGGATGAAAACACGCCAGGATATGCTAAGCCAGAAGACCCAGATGCTTGCTTTCACTTTGAGATGTTAGCCAGAGTTTGCTCTGGAGGAGCTAAGAGAGACAGAAGCCCAGAGACATTTTTGGAGAAAGCCATTTTGAAACCAGAACCCGGGAGCAAAGTATCAGCAGACGCGAGCCGCGTGCCTTCCCAATTGACAGAGGTTTTCTGGACGCCATCAGCCGTTCTTCAGTGAAGGTATACTCTTGTTGATGCCTTAATTTGGACATTCCTGGCCTTCAGACTGTAAATTTGTAACCAAATAACCCCCCTTTATAAAAGCCAATCCATTTCTGGTGTTTTGCATAATGGCAGCTTTAGCAAACCGGAACACCTTCCTAGCTGTTTGCCCTCAGGCAAGTGGCTTCACCTCTTATGGTTTCCATTTCCTCATCTAGAAAATGGGAATGACAAGAGGGTCTGCCCCTGGGCTGGTGAAGGGCTTCCACTGCGGGCTCGGCCAGGCTGGGACCTGGGCGCCACTCGATCCCTGCCAGCTGCTGGCAGTGACTTGCCTGCCTCCAGCGCACCACCTGCTGTTCCTGGCTGAGGTTCTCGCAGCCCTGAGAGGTGGGGAGGAGGCCCCGTCTGGAGATCACCACGGCTTGGAGTGAGTAGCTCCAAGGACCGCTGCTTCTAAGTGTTTTGTGCTATTTTGTTACCCAGAGCCGTGCTGAGGACCCTCCAGGAGGAAGCTGCGGGGTCCTGACCCCACTGGCACCCCCATCCCACCCACCTTGCTGAAGTCACTTGGCCCCCTTCCCAAAGGGGTGGACCCCCAGCCAGGCTCTTGCAGCTGGGCCAGTCCTCAAGGGGCCCTGCAGACATGATGTCACTGGCCCATATGTGCTGGCTCCCCACAGGCCTCGCCTCCATAAAGCGGGGAGGGCAGCTGCGGCCACTGGCCCTGACTGGCCCCAAGAGCAAGCAGACAGCATTGGGGATGGGGAGTGGGGTCTCCCAAACCAGTCCCCCAGCCTTCCTTCCACCAGAGGCTTTGAGCTGGGCTCTGGAGACCGCCGGGCTTGGGTTCCAGTCTTGGTCATTACTACCCCCTTCTGTTGAGCCTCAGTTTTCTCCTCTGCAAAACGGGGATCATGAAAGCTCCCACCTCCCAGGGCAGGATCACACAAGATGCTGCAAACAAAATGCTGGGCACACGGATATAAAACAGGTCAAAGTCATTAGCAGTTCACTCTGTGTGACCTTGGGCTACTTGTTTATCTCTGCTGGGCCTCAGTAGCCCAGAAACCCCCCTCCACCAGTTTGTCCCAAACACCCAACAGGTGCATGGGGCAAGTTTTCAGAGGACTATGTGAATGAGAAACCCGTGGGACAGACCATCTGGGTTCCAACCCTGCTCTGCCACATGCTTGTCGTGTGAAGCTAAGCAAGTCTCGTGACCTTTCTGGGTCGCCGTCGTCTCATTTTGGAAAATAGAGACAATAATAATACTCATCCCACATAGGATTGTTGAGAGGATTGAATAACTTCTTTCATAGAACAATGCCTGGAACAGAGCAGCACTGAGCTCAACGAACGTTAGCTTTACCAGGGCAATGGCAGCACATCCATAAATAATACACCATGCAGTCTGCGTGTTTTAAAACATATATAAATGGCATCATGTGGATGTGTGTAGGCCTAGTTCATTCATTTTCATTGTTGTATAGTAATCCTTTGGATGACCATACTGCAATTTATTAATTTATTCCCCTTTAGGTAAACATTTAGGTATTTTTAATTTCCTTCCTCTCTCCCTCCTTCCGTCCCTCCCTCCCTCCCTCCCTCCCTCCCTCCCTCCCTCCATCTCTCTCTCTCTCTCCCTCTCTCTCTCTCCCACCCCCTCCCCATCCCTTCCTTCGCTCTTTCCCTCCCTCCCTGTCCCCCTCTCTTTCTTCCTTCCGGGGACTCCTGGGCCACAGGCTCACCCACAGTCATCTCTAATGGGTGGAGTATATCACTCACACCTTGCCGAGTGTGGTTCTCATCAGAATCTCCCAGAGTGTGTGAAAGATGCAGATTCCCAGTCCCACCGCAGAGACTATAATTCCATAGTGCAGAGCAGGAACTGGGGTTTCCACAAGGTCCTAGGTGCTGTGGAACACTAATGGGGACACAAGGAAGGGCTTCTGCCCTGAGAAGCAGTCTGGCAGAGCAGATGGGAGCAGGGCTTTGAGGTAAGTGGCTCCGGTGTGACCATATAGGCTGACCTTGGGCCAAAGAGTCCATCTCCCTGAGCCTCAGTTTTCTCATCTGAAAAATGGAATGATACACGTCTGCATCTCCCGGAGGTGGTAAGCATGAAATGACATGAGGCATACAAGCCCACAAGCCTGGGACATAGTGAGTGCTCAATAAATGGCCACCTTAGTATGATACAAGCTCAGGCTGATGTCCAGGCTCTAGGTCCCCTGTCTCCAGCCAGCTGGGCAACCCTGTGCTATCACTCAATCTTTAGAGGGTGGAGGAAAAGAGAAAAAACATCACACAGATGTTTGTGTTTTTTTTATTCCAGCAATGGATAAACATTTTGCCTGTGTGGCTTCGCTTCTCACCAACCACTTCCTTTAAGTTAAATAATGTTAATGTGTCCACACCCACCAAAGAAGGGTCAAATTAATTTGGGGCTGAAACATACACACCCAACAACAGATTTCACTGCAGAACCTTGGCTGGCAACATAGGACAACATGGGTCAATGGGAAGAGGTCTAGACTGGGAATCTGGAATCCTGGATCCGAGGTCCAGCTCTGCAACAAACATTCTGTGCAACCTTGAGTAGAGCAATTGACATCTCTGAGTCTCACTATCTTTATATTCAAAAAGGCCGCTCTGGACTCAGTTATCTCAGAGGTTACTTCCTCATTCTTCTGAAAACTTTAGGGACCATAGAACCTACACCCATCCTTCCCTCACCAAGCCCCAAAAGGATAAGAAGTGGGAGTTCTGGGGAAAAAAATATAAGAAACTTCCAAAAATGGCAACAATTCTCAACAATAAGAGTAGACATCTTGTTTTTCTTGTGACCAGCACCTAGATCATTTTCAAGAAAGGGGATGACACTTGCCATATCACAAAGGAAGAAATGGAAAGAAGGGAGATTCCATTTTATAGAGGGAAAAGCTGAGGCCTCCAGGGGCCACAGGACCCAGTGCCTGCCCCACAGAGCCAGTGCCTGCTCTAAATGGCCACGCCAGTCGTGTAACCCCCTCAGTGGCCACCCCCTACTCCCTGAACAAAACCCAAGTGCAGTATCATGGCCTGTATGGATCTGCTCAGTCCAGTCCCCTGCACCCCAACAACCCCCAACCTCACCCCGTGCATCCTTGCATGGCAGCACTCGACCACTTGTTCTTCCCGAGAGGCCAGGTCTGTTTCACCTCCACAACACGAACATATTCTCTCTGCCTGGGACACTCTACCACCTCCTGTTAACTACCTGTACACTTGAACAACTTCTGCTCATCCTTCAATAATTTAAAAAAAAATCACCTCTTCCAGGAAGGCTGCCAGGATGCCCGAAGCCAGAAGGTGCCTCCTTTGGGCTTCTGCAGCTCCCTGTGCCTCCCCCATCACAGCCCTTACCTCACTGACTTGTAATTTCCTGTTACCTGTCTGCCTCCCCACTTAGATGGTAGGCTCCAAGAAGGCACACCCTGTCTGTCCAATTTGCCTTTTTATCTCCAGAACCTAGCCCAGATCTGGCACAGAGCAACACCCTTTAGCATGAGCCCTGCACAAGCCCCATTGGCACTTAGGAAAAGGGCAAAGCAGAAGTTGTTGGGCCATAGGAGGCAGCCTGGAATCAGGGGATTTCCAGGGAAGTCTTCTCCTTCTGTCCCCTCACCCATTGCCAGAGGCTCAGCAGGAGGTTTGGGGGCTGCACTCAGTAAGATAGCGGCAAGGGAGAGGTGCACGGAAAAGGGAGGACACCGCTTCACCCCATGGAACAGGCTGCTGGGAAGTGTGTGGTGTAACTAGCAGGAGCAGACTTGGCGTGTGCAGCCAGATGGCTCCGCAAGGCGCCCAGAAGAGAACACGGAGAGGTTTGTGGGGAATTTCCCGTTTATGATACCCACTGGAGTTTAGCCTTTGCTGTCAGCAGCGGGGCTCACCCAGCCAGCCCAGTGCACACAGATGTCAGGGTGATGGAGGAATCTGAGGCCCCACCAGCCCTCCAGTTTCCACTGGACAGAGACTGAGGCCATCTAGTGTTCAGAGTAATGCAAATTCCCAGACACCATCTGCCTCATTCCCAACACATACCCTCCATGCTCTGGCTCACCTCTCCAACTCCTGCTCATCCTTTGTGGCTCAGCTGAAACGTCACCTCCTCAAAGAAGCCTTCCCAGATGCCTCAGAGGAGGCCCAGCTCCAAGTCACAAGTGCTTGAAGCCCTCAGGGCATTTATCATAACTGTGATTGCCTGTCACTGATGGCTCCACAAGGGAAGAGACAGGTGTGCTTTGGTGCCTGGCATATCCCCAGCCCTAAACACAGGTCCTGGCTAAGTGTAGGTGCTCAGTAAATATTTCATGTCAAATCCCAGCTTTCCCTGTCCATGCCACATACACTCCCCACCCCACTTTGCTCACACTGCTCCCCCACTGTCTCTGCCTTTCAGATGCCCCCTCAAGGCAGCACAGGCTCCAGCTCTTCCATGAAGTCTTCCCTGATGATTCCAGGCCTCATTAAACTTCCCCTACTCTGAGCTGCCTTGAGTCCAGTTCAGCCAATTGCTCCTTCATTCCTTCACTCATTGAACAAAGAGCCACTGGGTTCAAGGTGGGCCAGATGCTGCTGAGGTCGAGAAAATGATGCTGTCCTCAGGGAGCTTAGAGTCTGGGGTGTTTGCCTGTGCCCCTGTCCCCCTAGCTGTCTCATGTTGTTTGCGATGCTGCCTCCCTTTATAAAGGCTCCCCTCTGCAGCACGTCCACCCTCACCATGGCAGCACAGAGCCTCCTGGGAGCAAGAGCGACGACTGTCGAATGAGCTGCACAGCCCTGAATCACCCAGACCACCAGGGGGCTGACCCTCACCCACAGGGCACACGGCCAGGCAATTCGCCCAGGCCCTCTGCTCACCAATGCCACGCCAGGCCCTGTGTCTGCTGTGGCCAGGGCGGGGTGGGTGTCCGGCCCAGGGCAGGGTCAGCCTGGCCTTCATCTCCTTACTGTACCCTCACAACACCGCAGACTCTTGTGAGGAAACCACAAATATTTCCATTTAGGAAGAAGGGCCTGATGCTACCTTTGAAAACCAAAGGCCGAGTACAATATGAGAGAGAGCAAGCGAGCACTATCCCTGTTAGCCTGGAAAAGGTAAGCTCTCCAGAGAGCCGGCAGCAGGGAAGGTGTGGCTGCCAGCGACAGCTGTCAACTACTGAGCACTTCCTGTATGCCTCTGCATGCTTTAGCACCTTCCAGGTGCATTCTCACTTGAAAACCCCAAAGGCCAAACCTTACAGGCAGCAGAGCCCACCAGCAGGGCCCCCTCTTACAGGGGAGAAAAGTGAAACCCAGAGAGATGATGTTCTGGGGTCCAGGGCACTCAGCTGCTCAGGGCAGAGCTGGGACTCGGCCCTCTGACTCTGCAACCACACTCTTAACCTTTGCGGTGATCTTAGTGTGCAGCTCTGAAGTTTAGTTACCTTGAATGTTCTCCAGAAAAGTCGCTGGCCACAGGCTGATAAGATCTGACCTTGGAGCTGCCAGGCCAAGACCTGTGAGGGCTGCGAGGATTCACTGAGGTAAGACCCCACAAGGCCCTGGGCAGTTTGTGCCATTCCCTCTGGTTTACAGTGAGCAAGTGGCTTTCTCCCCCGTCACCAGAATCTCAGGTGCAGCCCTCACCTCTTGGCACCAGCCCCCTTCCAGGAGAGGAGTGGGTATTCTGTGTCCCTTAGCATCCCCAAGGGTGGGACAGGGAGAAGGGTGGTGGGACAATAAAAACAAGAAAATCAGGAGTAGCAAGATGAAGCGACTCCATTCTCTCTCTGCTCCCCTCCCCACAGCTTCCGCCTCTCCTTCCCTGGATGAGGCTGGACTTGGCCATGTGAGGGACTCTGGCTGGCTGCCCCCGGGAGCCAGAGCTGGAGCCAGGAGAGTTCACAGCTGTCCCAGCCCCACATGAGAATCACAAACAAACACTGTTGCCTAGAAACACCGCCTCACCCAGCATCCCGACTGAATCATGGGACCAGAGACGCTAGATGCTCTCAGACAACCATCGCCTGATCCAACCCGTTCATTTCTCAGACAGGAAAACTGAGGCCCAGGGAGGGGAGGGTCTTGTTCAAGTTCATGCAGAGTTGGGGCAAAGCTGGGCTGGGACTCCAGGTCTGTTGCCACCCGATCTCACATGCAGGCAGAGCCTCTGTTCTGTCTCAGATGCTGCTCCGGCCCAGTCCAACAAATATTATCGAATTCAATTCTGAATTCACAACTCTGATGCCTTTTTCAAAAAACAACAGCCCTGGAGGTTAACAAGCACCCGACTGGCATTCCTGCCCTTGGATTTACTCGTTTGCTTGGAGGACAATACCCCAAGGCGATGACCAGAAGATAAAGAGGAGCATTTGTGCAAAGATGTTCCAGCCATCCTCTGTATCACTGCCTAAAACTGGCAAGGAAGCACATGCTGCAAACAGAGAACAGCTTAGCAACCATGAGAGCTGAATGCCTGGAATGTTATTTTGCCCTTTAAAATGAAAAGCAACTGTCGTGGGCCAGGATGAATCAAGAAAACGGGAAAATGAAGAAAAATCAATGGTAGGCGTGGGATATAAGATGCTCTAAGCCTAACTCTATCAAGTATCAACGTGCATATTAACAAATCAGGATGGATTAGGGTCACAGGTGGGAGGTTTAGAATATGATGGCTCCCTGAGCTCCTGGAATGTTTGTTTTCTTTTTTCTAGGACTTTCTGACTCAGTGGTGGTGATGGCAGGCTGGTCTAGGCTGCTTGAGTTCAGAATATTCTCCAGAGGAAGGGGTTGCCACCCGACCTCGGCCCAGAAACTGCTGTGTGTGTATGTTGGTGTGTGTCATGTCTGTTGTGTCCGTGTCTATGTGTTTGTGTCTGTTTCCTGAAGGTGGCTGAACACTTTACAGCTCATCAAACTAAGGTCCCTCCTGTGAAGCTTCCAGGATGGCAGCTTTGAGACCGAGCAGCAGGCCTCTCTCTCAGAGAAGGAGCAGGCGGTCACGGACAGCCTCTCCGCTTGGGTGGAGTGCTTCCCACGGGAGCTCACAGACTCCATTCCCTGGCTCAGTCGCTGTGGGATTAAAGGGGGTGAGGGGTGTCTATCTGAGCAACTCATTGTTGTTCTGAGTGGGAAAATTGTCAGCGAGTTTCAAGGAAGCCCCTAAACTACAGTCTGCAAGGAATTTTTAAATACAGTAAAAAAAAAAAGTCACTGAGGTTGCTCATAACAGCCCCAAAGTGGAAACAATCCAAATGCCCATTAACTGATGCAGAGATAAATAAAAAAATGCCCATTAACTGATGCAGAGATAAATAAAATGTGGAATATCCATGCAATGGAATATTATTCAGTGAGAAAAAGAAATGAAGTCCCGTTTTATGCTGCAATGT
>PVKY010000633.1:0-43496 GCA_004027775.1 Bradypus variegatus
GTCTGACTCCAAAGCCAGCCCTTTTTCTGTGACCATACACTGTCTTCTCTTTGCCAACCTGCCCTCAAGCACACCTGAGTCTCTAAGAACCCCTGATTCCACCATCACTCAGGCTTAGAGCCTCAACCACCTTGGCCTCTTTCCTTCTTTTCCTCTTCTCTTCTAACATTCTGCCACCAACAACTTGTGATTCTGCCTTGGTTATGTCTCTTGCATCCTCCCCTTCCTAATATTCTCTCTGTTACTTCCCCCATTTGGTCCCTGGGGTGGTTTGGAGCTATGCACCCCAGAAAAACATGTTCTTAAGCTTAATCCATTCCATTGGCTGTGAACTCTTGTAAATAGGACTTTTTGTTGAAGTTACTTCAGTTAAGGTGCGGCCCAGCTGAATCAGGATGGATCTTAATTGTATTACTGATGGCCTTATAGAGAAGGTCACAGAGAGAGAAAGCCAGAGGGAGCAGCCAGGAATGAAAGTCAATGGAACCCGGAAGAGAAAGAAGAAGCCAAGAAAAGCTACATCAAGAAAACAGGAAAAGCCACCATGTGCATTGCCATGTCAAAAAAAGTCAAGGACTAAGGATCATTGGCAGCCAGCCTCAGAACACCACAGTTTTCAGGGGAGAAGGAATGCCTCGATGATGATTTGATATGGACTTCTACTAACCTCAAAATCAAGAGCCAACCTCAAACCCTATACAAAAATTAACTCAAAGTGGATCAGAGACCTCAATATGAGACAGCACAAGAAAACTCTTAGAAGATAATATAGGGAAACATCTTCAGGACCCAGTAATAGGAGGTAGCTTCTTAGACCTATAACCCAAAGCACAAGCAACAGAAGAAAAAATAGGTAAATGGAATCTCTTCAAAATTAAAAGCTTCTGTGCCTCAAAAAACTCTGTCAGAAAGGTGAAAAGGCAGCCAACTCAATGGGAGAAAATATTTGGAAACCATGTATCAGATAAGAGACTGATATCCTGCATATATAAATAAATCATACAACTCAACAACAATAGTACAAACAGCACAATTACAAAATGGGCAAAAGATATGAAAAGGTATTTCTCTGAAGAGGAAATACAGATGGCTAAAAAACACATGAAAAAATGATCATCTTCACTAGCTATTAGGGAAACGCAAATCAAAACCACAATGAGATACCATCTCACACCAATAAGAATGGTTGCCATTAAACAAACAGGAAACTACAAATGCTGGAGAGGATGCGGAGAAATTGGAACTCTTAGTCATTGCCAATAAGAATGTATAATGAAACAGCTGTTGTGGAAGACAGTTTGGCAGTTTCTCAGAAAACTAAATATCAAATTACTCTATGATCCGGCAATTCCACTGCTCAGTATATATCCAGAAGATTTGCAAGCAGTGACATGAACACACATTCGCACACCAATGTTCACAGCAGCACGGTTCACAATTGCCAAGAGGTGGAAAAAATCCAAGTGTCCTTCAACATACAAGTGTATAAACAAAATGTGGTGTATACATATGATGAAATATTGTGCAGCAATAAGAAGGAACAAGGTCCTGAAACCCATGGCAACATGGAGGAATCTTGAAGATACAATGCTGAGTGAAGTAAGTCAGACACAAAAGGAGAGATACTGTATTTTACCACGTCTATGAACTCCCTGAACAATGTAAAATTAATGTCTTATAATGTAAAATATTGGGGACCTAGGGACAGACAGAAACTAGTGAGGGGGAATGATAATCTGATATGTTCAGATATGTTAATGATGGTGAATTCAAAGGTATGGAAATGGATGGGGTGATGCTTGTTTGTTAATGGACTTACAGGTATCAGAACTGCATTAAAAGTGAATAGAATTGAAAGAGCTTGTTTAAAGGCATGTATCCCACAGATCAGCACTACAAATACAGATAGGTGCTTACATGATAATACTTCTAAGGTATGACACTAGTACAGAGAGTTGACAACAGAAAGGTATATGGGAAAAACTACCTTTTGCATACTGGAGACTATAAGTAATAAGAAGACCATACCACTACCACATAAATACTAGGACAAATAATTAAGGGCTGAGAAGAGCTACAAGGTGTGTTGGATCATGAGAAATGTTTAAAATGGAGAGTGATGAGGATTATACAACTAAGTGATAATAATGTGAGATATGGGTGGATTATCATGGACTAAACATACGCTATGTGAATTTAGGAACCCCCACTTCATAAGGCAAGCCCTCGATCTTGAGTCTTGCTCTGGTGAAACTTATGGTTATAAAGGGGAGGCTAAGCCCACCTATAATTATGCCTCAGAGTCACTTCCAGAGAACCTCTTTCGTTGCTCAAATGTGGACTTCCTCTCTCTAAGCCTAACTCCGCAAATAAATTCATCACCCTCCCCTAAATGTGCAACAGGATCTCTCAGTCTCCTGAATGAGTCTCCCTGGTGACATGGGACAGGGATTCTGGGAGTGAGCCTGACCCTGGCATTGAGGGGTTGAGAATGCCTTTTTGACCAAAAGGAGGAAAAGAAAGGCAACAAAATAAGGGTTCAGTGGCCAAGAAAATTCACATAGAGTCAAGAGGCTGTCCTGGAAGTTACTCCTATGCAAGCTGCAAATAGATTTGCCAAATGCCCACAGTATGATAAACCCAAATCAACGGTAGTCCCGAAAACCCTACAGAATACCCGGCTCCCTAACTGAGAGTCTATAGAAGTTTCACTCACTAAGTTCATTCTTCAGAAACTTAAATCCTCCAGAGAACTCTGATGCCAGCTAAGTCCCCAAATCCAGAGGCAATAGTGTCTTCAAAAACATCAACCAGATGTGTCCCCCGTTCCCACAATGTCAGCATCCCTTTACAACATGAACAAGTTAGGGTGGTCACTGCCTAGACATCCCTAAAGATCGGGAAAATGACTAGACTAGAGGAAGGGGTAGCAACAGACAACATGGAATTTAACAAAGGATTATGAATACCGAATCTCTATGCAATTTTCTTCTTCTTAGTTGCTAGGGTATTAGAATAGCTAGAAGGAAAGAACTGAAATGCTGTAACGGTAACCCAAAGCATCCTTTGAAATTTGTTTGTAGCTACTTTTTAAATTGTAATTTGAAAGTTATCACCTTTTTGTATATATGCTATATTTCATAATAAGGAAATAACTGAAACTATGGTACTGTAACTCATAATATTTTTGGAAATTTCCTCTATAATTAACTGTTAAAGCATACTTTGAGAGATATTACCTTTTTGCATATATGTTATATTTCACAATAAGGAAATAACTGAGACTGTGAAACTGTAACTCATAACATTATTTGAAATTTGTTCTCTGACTACTTGTTAAATTGCACTTGGAAAGTCATCAGTTTTATGTATATCTGTTATATTCTACAATAAAAATATGATAAAAAAAATCATGAGCCAATAAATTTCCATTGTATTAGCCAAACCATTTCTTAGAATACTGCAGAGACTCAACTCATTTCCAGGCTCCGTGTCTCACATCTAATTCTCATATCCTAGCCAATCAGCTCATTGGGTCACTACCTTCCTGTTCAAGAGCATGCAATGTCTCCCTGAGGAATGTAGAATAAACCCTTTAGTATGGCATTCAAAGTCCCTTCCATAAATAGTCCTCACCCACCTTTCCAGCCTCTTATCTGCATTGAGCTCTACATTTCGCCAAACTGAACCCCTTCCCATAGCACAAACACACTTAGCCTTTCCCTCCTATGCATTTTTGTTTAAACTGTTCAATTTATCCAGCATGCTCTCATCTGCTTCTATATATTCTACCAGGGCCCAGCTCAACTGCAACCTCTTCAGGAAACCTCTGGTTTTCTCAGTCTCTCTTTTTCTAAGCCCTAGACACCCTCTTTTGAGACTTGTCCTGATCTATCTGGGTCCTTGAACCCACCTACAATGAAAGCTTCCTGTGTGACAAGGTATTTGAAACTTACATCTCAGAATCCCCCCCACTGCACTTGACAGACAGTAGGTGCCCAAAAATGTTTTCTGGATATGTAGTAGTTAGGAATGAAGGAAGGAAGGGATGGAAAGCAGGCTGGCAGGCAGGAAGGAAAGAAGGAAGGAAGGGAGGGAGGGAGGAATGTGGAGAGGGAGGAGGGAGCAGGGGAGGACCAGAGGACATAATTGGCTCACTAGACAAAGGGATACACGCTCACCTTCCCCCATCTGACCCTGGGCAAAGGGAAAAGTAAACAGGGATCAGCCCAGCTCAGCTGATTGGGAGTGGGGAGGGCTCTGGGGACACTCCTTACTTTCTCATTGGCAGTCTTGTTTAGGTAGTAATCTCGAGAGGGCAGAAAGAGCCCAGACTGATCCACCTGCAATAAATAGGAAGGAAAGGGAAAGGGGGTAAGACACCCAATCCCCCAACCTGAACCTGGACTCTTATCTAAGGTGCCCCAGCCCAGCCCAGCCCACCTGACACAAGGGAGAGAAATGTGGATTCAGCAAAGGGCCCATAGGTCCCGCCCTGCCCGTCCCCAGCCCAGCACCTGGATAACATTGCTGTTAGAGCTCTTCGAGTCTGCACTGATGTAGATGGTAAAGAAGGGGGTGGCCCTGTAGGTGCCAGCCACTGCCTTCAGCACCTCCATAAAGTTGTCCTGGTCCCAGGGCCCCGTAATGTTCCAACCACCAAGCTGAGGCGAGATCATCAGTGGAACCCACTGGCACAGAGGATCCCAGTGCTTCCTTGGGCTGCATCCTCTGCCAAGGCCCCTTCTCGCTCCCCCCAACCACAGCCCACCCAGCAGCCTACCCTGTCAACAAGGTCTCGCAGTGGCTGGGCTCCCAGCTCCTCAATGCGCTCCACATGCAGGCAGGACAGGTAGAAGCGCTGCGTCTTCCGCTCAGCTTCACTGCTGGAATTGAAGGTAGTGTTTTCTGTGGGGAAGAACACAGTGTCCAGGTGGCTAGGAGGTTAACTGCTGAGGAGGAATCCCTGGTCCACAGTCCCTCTCCTTGCCTTCTCAATGTGCAGTCCTCCTAACAGATTCAGGACGACTGTCTGAACCAGTGTATTGTGGCTTCCTCCCCTCTGTCCACAGAGATCCTCAAAGGTATCTAAGCACTAAAAACTCTCTGGTGTCTGTCATATCTCGATAATGCAGACAGGAGCTTCTCCATTAGACTCAGAGGTTCCTGACTCCCCTGAACCCAGCTCCACTTCTCAGGAGCCCCCTGCTCTCTGCATCCTCTACTTTGGAGATGTTCTCAGAGTCATCCATTTTCATTCATCCATGGACATTATTGAGAGCTACTAAGTGCCAGGCCCTGGGCTGGGCACAAGGCATGTACTTGGCACAATTCCTCCCTGACAGGGCCACTCACCAAGAAGGTGCTTCAGGATAGCTTGGTTTTGGTCCCAGAGGCTGTTGAAGGTGTTCCAGCGAGAACGCCCATCAGGCAGTGGGTTCCTCCGAATCCAGCCTCCACAGGAGAACTGGTAAAAATCCTCACAGGGACTCACCCCACGGTCCAGGGACTCCAGGATTTTTCCAGCCACTCGAATGCAGGCCTCTGTGAGGCAGGTGCTGTGGGATGGGTCTGTGGCAGGGGACATGGCCAGGGGTGTAGGGGACTGTCAATCAATCTGGGACAGGCAAACACTTTGGGAGGGGCCATGACAGCAGAAAGGTTATGAAGAGAAAGAAAAACCAAGGGTGGGAGGCTATGGGGAAGACTGACCCCTGATCTGAGAAAATCTTAAAGGTCCTTCAGGCTCTAGAGCCCCCACAGCTAGGAGAGCAGGTGACAGGTGTGGGCCCACCTACCTCTGTGGTACTGGACGCCCAGGGCCACAAGGCAGCCCAGAAGCAGTACAGCCAGTAGCAGAGAGACACCTGCCAAGACCAGCTCCAGCTGCGTGTGTGAGCCTAAGAGGCATCTAGTCCTCTTCCAGAATCCTACCTAGGTTACACAGGGTGACAGAAAGAGAGAGAGAAAGAGAAAGCAAGCTGCAGGGCTGGGGCCCAAGATCACAGGTGTCCTTTCAGAGGATGAAGCCACGGCAGAGCAGTTTCCAGGGCCATGTAAGCAAAGATATTAATGGGGTTAACTTTGGGCAAAGGGGCAATGAGGCAGGCCTGGTTGAGCCCTGAGCCTGCTAATGCAACGTCACAGCTTAGAGGTGGGGGCAGGTGACCCTCCAGAACAGTCTGGATCTCTCGGTGTGACCCGCGTCCTGTCAGAGGAAGGGGAGAGGGGGTGTCTGGTGAGAAAGGGAGAATCCCCTTGCCCACCTCCTCGGCGTCCAAGGAGGCCCCACTTTCTACGGGGGTCTCGGAAGCGTCTTCATCACGAAGCGTGGCCCGTTTGTACTCCACCATCTGCCAGACAGTAGGGACGCCAACCGAGGTCAGGCGGAGAGGGCTCATGGCCCTGCCCCAGTGCCCCTCGCCCGGCCGGGCCCCCTTCCGCGCTGCAGCGAAGGCCTTTTCCCACCTGCCGGGTTCTCTGGCCTGGGGTCCTGCCGACTGCCTCAGCCCACACCGCACTCAAGTACGCAGCACCATCTCTGCAAGCCGGAGCCCCCGCCCGACGCAGCCCGCTCTCTCGAGGTCACCCCCGTCTGCCTCAGCCCCCATTCCACCCGGGACCTCGCCCCTGGGGCCCGAGGGCTCCACTCACGCCGCCGCCGCTGCCGCCGCCGCCGCCACCGCCACCGCCGCCGCCGCCCAGCTCTTGCAGCGCGACGTTCATGGTGGAGTCGGGGCGGGCGGCGCCCTAGGGCTCCCAGCGGCTGGCCCTGGCCCAGGACGCGGCCCCGGCCCCGGCCCCGGCCCCGCCGCGGCCCGCCATCGCAGCTGCTGCCGCAGCCCCCGCCCGCCCGAGTCCCCCTCCCCCCGCGGCGCCGCGCCCGGAGATGGGGGTGGGGTGGGGGAGGTGAGGAGTGCGCCCGCGGCTCCCCGCCACCTGCCCTGCGCCCAGACCTCGGCTCTAGGCGCCCGCGACCCGCCCTGCAGACCTGCGCTGGAACCTGCCGCCCCGGAGCTGGATGCCCTCCAGAAACGCCGGCGGCCCCTTCCCCTCTTCACGGCCAGCACTCGCCCCCCACCCCATCCCAGCAGCATCTTCTTGCGAGACATCCATAATTGACGTTCCTTGACCAAGACTCAGTTCCTTGGCTCAGTTCCCCAACTGCAGGCTTAAACCCTTTGAGAAATTATGCCCTCAACGAGGGACATCTTCCCCCAGCAATCCACACACACCCTCCTTAGCCATAGCGCACAACACATAAGCAGTCCATCCACATAGAAGGCGTTCTCTGGGTATCCTCACAGAGAGCACATAAACCCAACGTACACAGGCAGGCACACACCCCAACACGCAATGCACACAAGACATTCACAGAATATGCACACTGCATACTCATATACAGTGTATACATACACAACACACCCAGAGCTAACACATCAAGTACAGTTGTTCACTCCACAACATACACACACACAAAGTGCACAGGCCACATACACAACACACACACACAGCCCACACTCTGACTCCACTTTTACATGTTGCTTCAAGACCGCCACTTTTACTCTCCAAGATAATTGTTGTCATCAGATCATCTCACAAAGGGAGGGTTACAGATGGTGACAAATTGGCAGGGAAAAAAACAGCCATGCACAGATATTTAAAGAAAAGACGTGCTAACACTTCTAACTTGGAGAAAGCAAATCATTTTACTTGGGAGGTTTACAAGGGGGAAAAAAAAGCAGCCAGCAATATTTAACTGAAAGGCAATAGTGTGTGGCACCCATGCATCTGTCTTCCATATTGTCCCTCCTTAATCAGGCCTGGTGCTGTTGCATTCTGCTGCATGGAAGAGTGCCTCATTCTCCCCAGTCCCCCACCCACCCACCTGACGGAGTGCAAGAATTTGACCTGAAAAGGCCTGGAGTGCTGGCAAATCTATAATCCAATCCTTGACTCCCGCCTCAGTTCTTGGCCATCTTGCTGCTAGTGGGTCTAACATGGGATCTTCTGGTCACTGAGGAAGGGTAAGTGATGAATGTATCAAGCTAAGAAATGTCAGATTTACTTTCTTTGGCATTTTCTTCCCCAAAGTTGCATGTTCTGTAACAGGAGCCAGTAGAGTGTCACAGCTAGGATGGAAGATGCTGGATTCAGGCCCCTGTGTCCAGATTCAGATTCCTCATCTGTAAAGTGGAAATGTCTACTTCAAAGGATTGCTGTGAGGACGAAACGAAAGAATACTTGTTAAGTGCTTAGGATAGTGCCTGGTACATAGTAGGCACTCAGTGTGTTAATTGTTTTTATTATTATTGTTATTATTATTCAAAACCTATAGGTACAATTGAGAAGCATAAGGTTGGAGGAAGCCTATTCTACTTCCCAAATGGTAGAGTAGGCAGATGGGTTCCAGGTAAGTCAGGGGTTCTCAGAGCAAGGAACTTCCATATCCAGCCATGCAAGGCCTTGGAAAATCTACTTGTAACACGTCTCTGGAGTTGTTCAAGTTCCCTGTGGTGACATTGCAGCATCACAGCACTCACCCTGTCCCCAGCCCCCCTCAGGACCAGAAGAAGGTAAAACACAGCAGCAGGGTTGGTACCGCTCTGAGACAAGCCCCACTGTGACAGTGTAATCAAAGCTGCTGAATAAGGACCACCTGGCAATAGACTCAGAACTAGCCTGATGGCAACTGCAACACCATACTGCAAATAGCAAGCTCTTAAACAGCACATCATAGCTAGCTACTGCTAGCTATGTAATAGTACACAATTATGAAGTCATTTTACAGATGAGGAAACTGAGGCATAGAGAGGCAAAGAGTCACACAGCTAGTAAGTGGCAGAGCTGGGATTCTAACCTAGGCAGTCTGGCTCCTTTCTGGAGAGCAGTTTGGCAGTATGACTCAAAAAGATGTTATATTTCCTCCTAACATTAGTCACCAGTCTTCTGCCACCTCTTCCTGGGAAGGGCAAGGGAAAACACATCAATTTTTACACTGACAGACCTGGTCTCAAATATGGGCTCAATTCTTTATCAGCTGTATTGCTCTTTATCAAGTTGCTTAAAACTTCTGACCCTTAATTCTCCTCATCTGTAAAATGGGAACAATACTTCCTATCTCAGAGAGTTGCTATAAGAAGTAAATGCAACCAGAAATGAAAGAGTCCGTTGGTATCTATTTTTACAGTGTTCTCAGTTTCACTAGACTTAGGGTAAATGGACATTTCCTTTTGTGCCTCTTTCATGACCAAAACAATTTACTGGATACATAACTATTCCTGACCACACATTAAAAAACTTACATATGAAGCTTGAAGATTGCTCTACTCTATATTTCTATTCTCTTTCCTGGGTTTATTACCTTTGACTGTTTTTCTCTCATTCTCTTGGTTTTTTTTTTCCTCTATCTTTTCTGCTCTTCCTTTCCTATAGGTTGTTGGTCCTCTTTTCCAGAAATTCATTGTGAATTGAGAGAGAATAGAGAGATTGGATGATGGTTTACTTGTGAAATTTACAAGCACAATGTAGTAATGAAGACAACAAGAAAGAGCAATGCCCATTGCTGACAAATGTGGGGTAAGCAGGTCCTCTTATATTGCTGATGGCTTGTAAATTGATACAAACTTTTTGGCAATATGAAACAAAAAGTATGAAGTGTGCACACTCTTTGACCCAGAAGTCTACTTCTAATAAATTTTTCCAGGAAATAATCATTACCCATAGGACATTTATGTTAATTAGCTTTTTTTTTTAAAAAAAAAATCATGCCCACCATAATTGCTAATATAGTTTAAGAATCAGTCACCTCCTAATAATGAAAACTTGCCTTACCCTGGGACTGAAAAGAGAATAGAAAATGAGATACTGCTTTAAACCTGTGCAAATGCCACAATGAAAATCTAAACCTCTGAAAATCATGAGTTCCTTGAGGACAAGCTCTGTGGTCTATATAAGCTGTTGTTCCATTGTTCCTAAACTAGTGCCATGCACATGGTATTTACATAGGATTTACTAAAATAAAATAGATAAATTTGATGTTGATAAGGAGATTTCTTGGCCTTCAAAGTCACATTAGAAGTTTTCTTTTCTGAGCAACAAAATGTCATGTGCTAGGATAGCAATATAACTTCTTAGCTATTGCTCTAAATTCTTCTGAGCAACAAAATGTCATGTGCTAGGATAGCAATATAACTTCTTAGCTATTGCTCTAAATTCTATTTGTAATATATATAGTGTTATAGATATATAGTTATGTGTAGTTTACTTGCATACGTAATGGGGTATATCTTATCATCTGTGCCAGTTTGAATGTATTATGTACCCCAAATGCCATTATCTTTGATGTAATCTTGTGTTGGCAGACCTATCAGTGTTAATTAGATTGTAATTCTTTGAGTGTTCCCATGGAGATGTGCCCCACCCAATTGTGGGTGATGACTCTGATTGAATAATTTCCATGGAGGTGTTGGCCCACCCATTGCGTGGGTCTGAATTAAATTACTGGCGCTCTGTATAAGATCAGACAGAAGGAGCAAGCTTGCTACAGCCAAAAGGGACACTTGAAGAAAGCACAGGAGCTGCAGATGAGAGACAGTTTGAAGATGGCCGTTGAAAGCAGACTCTTGATCCAGAGAAGCTGAGAGAGGACAAATATCCCAAGTGCAACTAAGAGTGACATTTTTGAGGAGCTGCAGTCTAGAGAGGAACGTCCTGGGGGAAAGCCATTTGAAACCAGAACTTTGGAGTAGATGCCAGCCACATGCCTTCCCAGCTAACAGAGGTTTTCTGGACACCATTGGCCATCCTCCAGTGAAGGTACCCAATTGCTGATATGTTACCTTGGACACTCTATGGCCTTAAGACTGTAACTGTGTAACCAAATAACCCCCCTTTTATAAAAGCCAGTCCATCTCTGGTGTTTTGCATTCCAGCAGCATTAGCAAACTAGAACATCATCCTTTCCAAAAATGTCATGGGAACAATAGCAATTAACTTTTGCTATGTAACAAACCACCCCACACTTAGGGGCTTAAAATAACAAACATTATTATTTATCATGTTCTGTTGATTGATTGGGTGGTTCTTTAAGTCTGGGCCAGAGCAGCAGGGGCTGAATGTTCTAGGATGGCCTAGAATGACCTCACTTATGTGTCTGAGCCTCAGCTAGGATGGCTGGTGCTTTCTTTATGTGCTCTCTCTTCCCCCAGTAGGCTAACCCAGACTTCTTCATATTGTGATCTCAGGATTCCCAGCAGCAAAAGTGGAGGCAAACCTCAGTATTTAAACACTTCAAGCCTCTGCTTGCATCACGTTTGTTAATGTCCCCATTTGCCATAGCAAATCACATGGTCAAGCCAAGATTCAGGTGTGGAGAAATAGACTACTCCTTGATTGGAGGAGCTACAAAATATTGTGGACATTCTTTTAATTTATGGATATTAGCTCATCATAGTACTATTTATAAGCCAAAAATTGGGGGGAAATTCCAAGTCCAAGATTTGAGGATTTGTTGACTAAATCATCCATACAATTGGATAGTATGGCACACTTACAAAAGATGGAAAAGAAGAGTTAATGCTATGGGGAAATTTTCCCCATATGGAGTTAAGTGTCTGTGTGTGGGGGTGGTATCATGGATGTTACCCTCATTACTTCATTTCATCCACAAAAGTTCTATCATCTCCATGCTTCAGACGGGATACGGAGGCTCAGAGAGGTTATGTGTACTATGCAAATGCACAGGAAAAAGATGGGAGGGATATATATCAAAGGTTTTACGAGATTTTCTACATCTTCCTAAAATTCTACAAGTACAAATGAATTAATTTTTCATAACTATAATTATGGGACCTTCAGTTCAAGGTCACACAGAAAGCCAGAAAGTCAAGTTTGGAAGCCTTTGCTGGACAAGCTCCAGTGGAGGTGGAATTTTCTGGATTCTCTCCTAGTGACTCTGAACCCAGGCCTTTCTTGTCCTTCCAGGTCTCTGGCTCCTCTCACTCCAGGCTGGACCTCCATATCCATTTGCAGCCCTCATTCCAGAGATTGGGACAGAGCAGAGGAGGGGTGTTAGGGGTGGGCTCCCAGACTTGGGGCCTTGAGTAAGGCCTTCTGATACCTGTTGCCATCCAGTTCCCTGAAGGCAGTCACCATTGCATTCGTCTCTATGTCCCAGGGCCTTGCACTCAGCAAGGCGTCGTTGGAGGAAAGAAACTGAGCAGCGACACAGACCCGTGAGACAGACGCTAGGTCGAAGATCCAAACAGCCTTGCTAGTTGTGTGATTTGGCTGGAAGAGGTGGGGAAAGTGCTTCAGGGACGGTAGAGACCCCTCCCTAGACTGATCGATTACTCTCTCCTTCAGCGCTTTCGTCACTGTTGCCCTGTGTGAGACATACTTCTCCCACCCCATGCCCGGCCCCACCCCCGCCAAGGCCAGGGATTGCGCCAGAGCCTCAGCAGGTGACGCTGCCGCTGACGGCCAGCTGGGCGGGGGACTGGGGAGAGGAGGAAGGAAGTGTCTCCATCGGTGCAGCGAGAACAGTCACGTGATCCTCCGCATCGAGGGAAGGAGGCGCCCCCCCTCTCCCTCCGGACACATACACTGGCGCGCGCCGCGTCCTCAGGCGCTCCGGGCTTCCCCGCGTCACCCGCAGCCAGGGCGCCCCCCGCGACGTGCCATTCATTGTCCCTACACTGCACCGGCCGCGCCGGCATCCGGGGCGGTGGGAGCCGTAGGGCTCGGCGGATGCCTTCAGCCCGTTTCGGCGCCAGCAGCCGGGCGGGGATGTTCGCCCAGGTGCGCGCTGTATCGGCCCAGTTATTGGGACCCCTCTAGGAGAGACCGAAATCCACAAAAACTCAGGCGACAGAGATACAGTGGCACGCAGATACAGGGGCCAAGCATGAAGTCAGAAGCACAAAGAGGCAGGCACGCTTGGAACAAACACAGACAGTGACCGTGACACCTAAAGAGATGTGGGGCACAGAGACAGAGACAGACAGACACATAGAGATCGGTAGAGAGACGCACACAAAGGGGCAGTCAGAGACACAGAGACCCGGATGAAAGGCAGGGACAGCTTACGATAGGCAGAACAACCCAGATACACGAGCGCACCGACGGCGGGGACGCCATCCATGGGCCTGAACTCTTCCCGCGCCCTGCGGGTTCGTTGCATGCTCCGCACCTCACCGCGCCGCATCTCTCAAGTCACCCCTCCAAGTGCGGGCCCGGGTGGCGCCTTTGGGACCCGCCCCCCACTCCCTGTTCCCCTTGCCCGACTCTCTTAGCCTCCGTGCCGGACCTTCCCTCTGCCATCCCGGTGTCGGGCTCCCGCCCCCCGTCCCGCCTTTCTCCGCCAGATCCCGACCCGCTCGCTGGTACTTGTCCCCCATTTCCCCGTTTCCCCGTGTCCACCATTCCCGCCACTGTTGCTCCTGCCCCCGGCCCCGCCCCTCTCTCCCGGCTGGTGCCAGCCCCGCCTCCGCCGCCCGCCGCGCTCTGCCGCAGTCGGGCGCTCATCGTCATTCCGCCCTCGCCGCCGCCGCCCCCGCCCCCCGCGCGCCGCCCCCACCGGGTCCCCTCCGCCGTCGCCGCCGCTTGCCCAGCGGCGCGGGGGAGGAGGCCGCGCTTGGCACCGCAGCCCCGGATGCTGCATGACTTCATCCTTCCGCCGGCTCCCGGGCTGAGCTAGGGCCGGGGTGGCAGCTAGCCCGCCGCCCGCCGCAGCCCCGCGCCCGCCCCGCGCCCGCCATGTCCGAAATCCTGCCCTACAGCGAGGACAAGATGGGCCGCTTCGGCGCCGACTCCGAGGGCTCCGACCTATCCTTCAGCTGCCGCCTGCAGGACACCAACTCCTTCTTCGCGGGCAACCAGGCCAAGCGACCCCCCAAGCTGGGCCAGATTGGCCGAGCCAAGCGAGGTACGGGGCTGGGGCCTCGAGTCGCCGCCTGACCCAGAAACCCGCCTCCGGGCGCTCAACCCGCTGCCGTTCTCCGTCCAGCCCTGCGGCTGCTGCCCCAGACCAGCGCAGTCAGCCGCTCGCCGGCCCGGGCTTGGCTATGGGGGGGTGGGTACTCGCTGCAGTGTTGTGCCCCCCTCTGTCCCTCTCCTGGGACCACGGTGTCCCGGATTTGATGTTCGCCACCTCTGGAAGCACAGCCGAGGGACCCGGGCAAGGGGGAGGGGCCGGTCAGGTATTTGGGGCTGCCTAGAGTGGGAACGTCGGGCGACCGGCCGTTTCTTCGGGTGGGGAGGGTCGTCCGGTTGGAAAGAGGGCGGGGGGACCGGGGGTTCAGTTGTCCCTTTTTTTTTTTTTACATGGGGAGGAATTCTGCTTGTTCCAGGATCGGAAGAAGGGTTCAAGCGGCAAGAGGGTTAGGTTAAGGAGAGGGTTGGACTGGCTGGAGATTCCGTTTGAGCACGGGCGAGGAGGGGATTCTGTGGAGGTGAAGGTTGAAGGCGGGCGGGGGATCCCAAGAGCAAGAGGCTACCGACGAACTCAGACAGAGGAAGGTTCAGTCGGCGGAGTATTTAGGCTGGGAGGTTGAACGGCGGGAGCCTTTGGAAGAGGGGCGTTCCGCTCTACGGAGGGGCGGGGACCTGTGGGATCTAGGCCTGGCAGCGAGTTGTCAGCAGGAGAGGGCATTCCGTGACACGGGGGTCCGAGGGGCGTCGCTGGGGCCATGGGCAGGAGCTGCGCGGGGCGCGAAGATAAGACGGGACTCTTTCTCGCCGCTGCCCTCCGAGGCCGGGTGGCTGACGCCCTTTCTCCCTGCGCAGTGGTGATCGAGGATGACCGGATAGACGACGTGCTGAAGGGGATGGGGGAGAAGCCGCCGTCCGGAGTGTAGACGCGCCGGCTCGGGCGGCGGGCTCCGGACCCAGCCCCGCAGCGGCCAGGAGCGCGGGCCAGCGATGCGGCTGCCCGCGCCCCCCGCCCCGGCCAAAGCGCCCGCGGGCGGGGGCTGCAGGGCCTCGCCGCCGCCAGGTCAGTGTCGCTGCAGCCGCCGCCCGGCGCTCCGGAGCTGTCCGCTTCAGCACCACGGCGGCGGCGGTAGCCGCGGCGCGGACCCGCTGGGAGCCCGCCGCCGCGCTCAAGCACTTTAGAACCTCGGGCCGCAGCCCCACCCAGCACACCGGAACGGACACGGAGAACCACGGCCCTTAGCCCCTGGCCGGCCCCCTCCCGCACGGCTCCCCTGCCCCGCCCCCTCCGGCCCATCTAGTCTACAGACCGAGTGCGTGGCCAGGGATGTTTTGGCTGCGTATTTGCATGAGCTTCCCATCCACCAGAACCCAGCCCTCCGGCCCGCTCCTCACCCCCAACCCATGTCTGGCGTGACCCCATCCGCAGCCTCTTTCTAAGGGACTTCCTCAGCACATTTGTATTTTTATATCCGACTCTTTGTTTACTGGCTCTGCTCATGGTTCATGCCCTTCCCCCACGATCTCGGCCACGCTCTTCTGCGCCTGGCGGATAGGACGGGTGTTGAGGCTGGGGTGGGAAGCCCCCAACATGGTAACCAACCACATGGCCAGTCTGCCCAGGCCAGACTCCAGGCAGACCCCATCCCTCGCAAGGTATCACCTTCCAAGGGCCCAGATCTGAATTTACCTTGGACCCCTGCGTCCTGCCCATGGGGACCCAAATGGGAATTGCTCTGCACCTTTGGATGATACCTGTGGCCCTGGAGATGTTTTCAGTCCAGGGATGTCCTTTGTAAATGTTCCTCCATCCTCACTGTACCAGGAGTGTGTGAATAAACACAGACCACCCTGTGTGTATGTGTGTGTGTGGCCACATCCTCTGCTTCAGCCTGCTCAGGAACCAAGCCAAAATGACTCTGTCCCTTCTGGGGAGTGGAGCAGGTACTTGAGAATCTCAGGTACATGCTGCTGGTGGAGAAGGGCTGCCAAGTGAACACAGACAAGCCAGCCTGGCTTGAAAATGTTATTACAATGTGGCCTTTCTGGGCACACATCCAACTCAAACAGGGCAGGCCATTGGAGTTGGGTCTGGGGTCAGAAACACAAAGCAATCTAGATTCAAAGCCTGCAGTCTCTTATGGATAAATCCAGATCGGATGGGGCTCAGTAACAAGTCCCAGGGATGCAGATCTCAGAAACTAGCATGCAGGAGGACTGTGCTGAGCTTTGCCCCAAGGGATGGATCACTGGTGGGTATAGTATGGTGGAGAAGGGGGTTGGGGAACCCAGGAAAGATCTGAGGAACCCAAGAGGGAATCTCAAAACCTGGGATTAGGGATACATTTTGGCCCAGGCAACACTGTTTCATGTGGGTTTGCTCCTACTAACTTTATCTTAGGTATGAGGCTCCTGAGATCTGAGTACCTTGGGCCCAACCCCAAGCCCTGAGTCAGGAATTCCAACTACCTGAGGAGCTCCAGGCAGAAAAGCAGGGAGAGCTAGAAGACCATAATTTCGGCCTCACAGCTGAATGGCACTGAGGAAGTCCTCATTATCCGAGTCCTGGAGGTAGCAGGGTGAGGTGGAAGGTCTGGGGGGTGAAAGGATCTGGGCCCCCTGGGCCAGCTGGGCCACACTTAGCTCTCTGCCCTTGTGCATGAGGTAGAGATGGAAGTGGAAACCACTGCTGTAGGTTGCATGCCTCAAGGACCAGCCATAACGGGCTTGGGCATAGTGTCTGGTCCGAAAATGGGGGGCAGCAGAGGTCAGTGAGATGAACCGGCCCTCAGGGACCAGAACTCGGCTCACCTGCAAGGCAGAGAGAGAAGCCATCAGAGACGATAGTCCACCTCCAGATCCTCAAAAGTCAGTACTGCCCTGGATGCCCTCCCAGTCAAACTTTGGGTACTATCCTACATCCTGTAGCTCTGGGCTTTCCATGGCAATAGAATAAGACCCCTCCCTGCCCCTGGTCATTCCATGGGGGATAGGGCTATATGCTAGAAAGGTTGGAGCATGGAAGGATGTCAGGTATAGGGGAACTGCTTTCCAATTAACTGCTCACCCTCCCAGTCTGTGTCATCTGTCTTGTACCTGACTGCTGCCTCATTCCTATGGCAACCCAGTAACCAATCATCAACCCATTGGGCCTGGCCACTCCAGATCCCCTCCAATCCTGACCCAGCTTAACCCTCTCCCTCCTTTCATCAGGAAGCCACTCTCAGTGATCCACCACCTGGTCTAAGTCATGCCTCCTTCTGGCTTCTGACCTCTTTCAATCTCCTGAAACCTCAACCTATTATTCCTACCTCTTGGTCTGCCCTCCTCTCTTGTTGCTTCCTCACCTCATTCAGCACCTGGTCCACAGTGTGGACACCTTCAGAGGACACAGTCCAGGGATCCTGTTCTCCAGCCAGCAAGGCATCCAGCATGCCTTTCTCGAGCACCACATCAAAGGAGCTACTTGAGAAGCCCAGTGTGCGTACATCCATGGTCTCCCAGCGCAGTGTGGGCACATGGGCATAGCGAGCCCTCATGGCAGCCACCACTACTGATGAGTAGTCCACACTGGTCACATCAGGGAAGCCCCTGAGGAACAGCTCATAGCTCAAGGCACTGTTCCCACAGCCTGAGATGGGTGACAAAAGGGTTAGGTTAGCTTTAGTTCTCAAAAACCCGATTATCCATCCGCTCCTGGCCCCATTTCCTCTCAACCCAAACCTTCCAGTACTGAGAGGGAAGCAGAGTGGTATAGAAAAAGAGCATGAGCTTTGGAGTCACACAGACCTGGGTTAAAATCTTGGCTCTACCATTCCTAGCTGTGTGGACTAAGGAACCTGGATTTCCTAGTCAGGAAAAATGGAGATAACAATTCTAGCCTACATACAGGATGTGGTGCACTAAACTTACGAACGAAAATAGTTGGAGAATAGTTGAAAGAGCTCTGAATTTATGAGTCCAAAGGTCGGTGCTCTGATATCCCTAGTCACACCACCATGGTAGGTTATTCAACTCTTTGGGCCTATTTCCTCAAAATCAGAAGGGGGATGTTATCGGTATCATTAGGACAGCATTTTATTATTAATCCCCAAACTTCCAGGGAAACTCTGAAGACTCTATCCTTGGGAAGCTTTCTGTTAGGAAAGGTATTATCCTACTTTTATTTCCAAGCTAGAATTAAGAAGTGAAGGGGAAACTAGGTGGGGACATACAGTAGAACTGATCCCTTATAATTCTTTAATGTCTTTATTGAGCACTATATTTTGGGCTCTGATGATGAATCAGTCTCTGCCCTCAAGGAGCTCATGCTCCGGTGGGAGGAACAGGTATGTAACTGCCACATTACATTCTTCAATAGGGACAGGCCAAGGGATCCCACGGGAGGGCCCCTAAAACCACCTAAGGTGGGTCAGCCAAGGGTTTCAGGGAGCTGACAGCCAAGCAGTCTTGAAGAATCACACATTTTGATAGGAAGTGCCTGGAAAGCAGTCCAAAAGAAGGCAGGGAGGAAGTGGAGATTAGAAGAGGGAGTGGAGGTGGATCCATAGCGGATGGTCATGACCTCTTTAGAAGTTCATTTGGCTTCTTTCAGGCCCTCTTCCTCTCAGTCTCAGCACGAACAGGGGCTGCGTGACAGTTCTTGGTGCTCACATGGGGAATAGGATGCCTTTAATCCCCGTTTGCCTCCCTAAGAGGATCACAGGATCAGCTGCTGGGATAGCCCTAATCTAGCAGGGCTTGGCCCCTGGGCGGGGCACTCAGAGGCAGTTGGCTGGTCCTCAGTTGTGCCTTCCCATGTTCTTCTTCAGGCCCTGGGGCTCAGGGAGAGTACCATCTCACTTGGGGATATCTAACACATGATTCTCCTCATTGGAGCCCCAACAAACTCTGGAAGATGTGCTATATGGAACTGGGGTGCAGTGAGGCATGGCTGCACAGAAGACCCTAACTCAGTTCCAGGCTGAAATCCTACTGGGTCCTCTGACCCTTAATCCCCTTCACCACCACTTTACCTGACCTCACATGCCTGCAGAGCTCTGCCTAACTGGACAAACCCAGGTCTCCTTCCCTTGCTCCCCTTGGTACAGGAAAGTGTCTCCCAAGAGAATTTAGCCAAAGATGAAAGGAAAATAAAACCAGATGACAGATCCAGTCATGCTTAGTGATTCAGGGCCAGCAACTAGAGGGGCTGGGGAAGGACACTGCCTCCTAGGTGGGCCTTAGGACAGCAGAGCCCTGGAGAATTGGTCCAGATCCAGGAACCCATCACATGTGGGCCCAGAGCCATGTGGATGCTAACCCAACACTAAGAGACTGAGGTATAAGCCAGAACATCAATTCATTAATTTATAACAGAAAAAAATAGACTTTCTGGGGACCGGAGAGCTGAATCCTCAGGTCACTCCCTTCTCTCCCTATAGGAAATCGGAATGGCAAGCCAAATTATGATCAGAAGATTCCTACAGAGCATGCAGTCAAACAAGGAGGAAGAATTGGAAAGTGTAATGATGGCAAAGTTGTGATAGCCAGGTGACTATTCTATCCTTAGGGACCAGACACACAAGTCCTTGGGCAGGACACTCTGTTCTCTCAACAGTCCTGGATAAATTGTCTCTCTGACTTCCAGTTTTTTATTTTTTTAAAAAAACTTTTTATTTTTAAAAAATTTCAAACTTATTATTGTAAAAATTATACAAGCCCCATACAGAGAATGCCAACCTACCCCTATCTTCTTCTCAGGTATCCAGAGCCACCCATCTTAACATTTTGCCCCTTTTGCCATATCTTTCTATCTATCCATCTATCAATCTATTATCTATCTGACTATTTTCTATCTTTCTGTCTATCCATCTATCAATCTATTATCTATCTAACTATTTTCTGAACACGTAAGAGCATTGTTCATGTTCCTTGAACACTTAATATTTCCATGCACATTTACTAAGGACAAGGATATTCACTTATGTAATCACCTTAAGTGCAGTAATCAAGTTCAAGAAATCTAACATTGATACAAAGCTTATACTCTATATCCCAATTTTTTCAACTCCCAATAATGCCTGATTCCCATTTTTAATAATAATAATGATAGCTTAATGATAAAGATGCTAAACAGTTTATCAGAATTATCTCAGTTTATTTTCATGGTAGCTCCTTTTAGAAGATACTTTCATTACCATCCCCGTTTTCTAGATGGGGAAATTGAGCATTCCTAAATGGACAAGGAACATTCTCAAGGTCACACAATCAGTGGTAGAGTCAGAATTTGGACCCAAGCCTTTATTACTCCAGAACCAGAGCTCTAAACCACTATGCCAAGTTGCTTCCCAGTTTTCAGGAGGCCCACTCACCTTCAGTGCTGATGTTTCATCTTTAGTTGTATCAATATGACATTAGGCTGCAGCTCACAATGTGGTCATTTTACCAATTTCAACAGAGTTTTGAATGCCTCTCTGAGCTACCTACACTCACCTGTCTGGTGCAGTAGGAGAAATGGAAGGTCTGGAGTCAGAAGGCAACCGCACTCCACTGCTTAGTCCCTGCATGACTGTAGTGGACACTATCAATGCTCTGCTAGACTCCCTTGGATCCCTTTTACCTTTTTTAGTATGTTCCTAGGCTTTCATGTGCCTTTGCTGCTAATGGCCAGCATCAGTGACTCTTCAGGTCAAAACTGCCCTTAGGGAGACTTTGCCTGTAATGGCAATCTAGCTTGGCTTCTTCCCCTACTCTGTTCTGCTCCCCCCACTTCCTTACTAACATCTCCTGGGAGCATTGTTCTAATAAATGACTTACACATAACTCCTCATCTCAGGAATTGCTTTTGGAGAACCCAACCTAAGACAATTACCCAGAGCAAGAATTGGCCAAATCCAGCTCACCACCTATTTTGTAAATAAAGTTTTACTGGAGCACAGCCACGTTCATTCATTTATGTATTGTCTGTGGCTCCTCTCTGCAACCACAGCAGAGTTGAGTAGTTGTGACAAAAACTCTGTGACCTGCAAAGCCTAAAATATTTACCATCTGGCCCTTTTCAGAAGTTAACCCACTCTAAACTAGAGTAAGTCTCTTACTATGTATCACTTACCTCTAGGGATTGTCTAGAGGTAAGTCAGAAAGTGCTCAGCACAGTCTGTGGCACGTACTTGTGGAGGCAGAATGTAACATAGGGTACTCCCCAGGTTGCGGGTCCTGTTCTAGGATCCTGGGGGCCCTGCCTGGAAAGTTTTCCTTTTTGAATTTTAGACTGTTCTCACCTATCCAGAAAAAAGTACCTCCCAGTCAAGCAGATCTTAAGGCAGTGTTATTCTGGTAATCAGCAGCATGAGAATCTGCTGTGGTGATTGCTGAAATACAGAATCTGGGTCCCACCTTGGACCATTCCTGGAATTAGAATCTTGGGGTAGGGTCCAATTTTCTGGGTGATTTGATGCACACTAAAGCTTGAAAAATGTAGGTCTTTGGTAAATCTATGGACAAATACAATGGTTTAAAAACAAAAAATTCAAGAGTGTGTTTATCTCTTCGGAAAAGGGTTCTGGGAGGAACCACAAAGAAAGCCTTGAATATACATGGGGCTTTTTATTTGCCAGACATTGTTCTAGGTATCTTTCAATCTCTTTTAATCATCTCAGCAATCCAACAAGTAAGTACTCTTATTTTTTAAGGCTGAGTAAATGGAGGCACAGAAATTCAAGTATTTTGTCCAGGATTTCACAGCCAGTGTCAACAGAACCAAGATTCCAATATAATCAGCTGTCCTCTCTAGTACTAGGAATGTTCTATTTCTCAAACTGAGTGGGGTATACACACGTATTAGATTTATTATTTATACTTTACATATATAGTATTATAGATGTCATCTATGTATGGAATATTCCACTTAAGCACATATAATAACAGTTTTTATAAAGGACAATATAAAAACTATAATTGGAAGAAAACTCTTTCCTCAATCAAACCTCACTAGAGCCTCCAAGGCTGGCAGTGGGACAGAATTCCGAGTGGGCAGCTGGCCTCAGATCCCCCAGCTGGACACCGACACTTTTTGGGGAATTGCGCCAATCTCGACTGCAATTTCCCCTCTGGCCTCAGGGGGCGCTGTTCTCCTTCACTACACATCTGGTGTAGGACCAAGTTTCAGAGTGCTGCGACGATAATCCGAAGTGACAATGGCTCCCAGTGCCAATCGGCACAAAAATAGTGCTAGGCATTGTGCTCTACGTGCCTGCAAGTGCCTTATCCGATTTGAATTCGCACTCCCATTTCTCGCGATGAAGAATCTGAAGCTCAGAACAGGTTCTAAATCATACAGCACCTAGCATTTGGGACTTGAGCCAGTTCCCTTGCACTCTCCAGTGCCCGAGGCTCCCTCCTGAGAGTCCGGAACAGGATCCTGGGTCACTCTTGACGCTCTGACCCAGAGGGACTATCTTTATCCAGGGGACACCCGGACTGAGAATCTCTTGGCTCCTATTTGTCCGGGCCAACTCTGGCCGAGACTCTGATGGTAACAGATCTTGGCTCCGAACTGGGGCGTCCTCCAAGAGGGGTAGACAAACGGAAAGAAAGCGAATGGAGCCAGGCCGGGGTAGGTCCGTTCTAGCCGGCTCCACCCGGGCTGGGCAGACTCGGGACTACCCACCTAGCACGAGGATCCGGTCCTCGGGCCGCAGCTCTGGCTCCAGGAGGGAACGGAAGGAGGAGAAGTCCCCGAACCACTCGTAGGGGGCAGAGTCGGCTGCGCTTTGGTAGCGCTGGTCCCAGTACTGGACCTCACTGTACCCACAGTTCTGCTCCGGTAACTCCGCGAGGGGCGGCGGGGCCCCTGCAGAGGCCATGCTAGCAGCAGCGGGACGGACAGCGAACTCTGCCGGCACCCTTGGGAGGGGCTTGGAGTACTTATGTAGCCAATCGGGATGGTAGGATGCAGGAGGCGTGGCCTTAGTGTTTCCGCCCACCTCTTGCAGTTGCTCAACACAAACACGTGGAACTTCCGTCCTCTGCTGAGCGCTCTTTGGAGAATCCTCCGGCTTGGAAAACAGTATCTTCCACACCCTGACACAAACCTCCTAGGGCAACACCTACAGTGTCGGACTCAACTCGGCTCATCAGTTCTCCTCTATCATATTTTCAGTTTGACCAGCTCCTTTAGTTAAGAAGTCCGAAAATTGATAATTTGATAATTGAAGTTTCCTTTCTTCCCAGTTTTGAGCACCCGGAAGGCTCTGAGGGGAGGCTAGAGGGGCGCGGACATGCAGGAGAGACAGGCAAGAATACAGATGTTCTCAATACAGGCGAAGTGTAAGGTTGGGCTAGTGGGCAAGGATATTACTTTTCTGGGCAAACCTTCGTACCACAACATTCGCACCGTATGCACAGAGTTGGGGGTGTACTGAGGAGTAAGACTTGGTTCCTGCTTGCAGGGAGTGTGAGTCCGTCAGGGGAGACAGAGCTGGAAGAAATGTGTTTAATAAAGTGAATAAGGACTCTGTCGACGTAGGTTAGCGCTTAGTCCGGCGGGACACCTGTCTTGGGGAGCGGAACCCAAATGCCGAAGGTTTGGGTTTCCGGAGTGGCGGGCACTTAACGAGCGGCGCGCGGTCAAGATGGCAGCTGGGCTGCGGAAACGCGTTAGGGCCGGTGCTGCGGCTGGAGCGGCTGCACGCTGCGGGCAATGGCTGCGACGCACCTGGCAAGAACGGCGCCTACTGCTGCTGGAGCCGCGCTACACGCTGCTGGTGGCCGCCTGCCTCTGCCTGGCGGAGGTGGGCATCACCTTCTGGGTCATTCACAGGGTGGCATGTGAGTGCGCCGAGGGGGAGGGGAAGGAAGGGAAGGGAGCCGAACCCCTAACCCAAAGTAGGACACAGATCTGGAGCTCGAACCTAGACTTCATGCCACTCATTCATCGAATGCAGGCCCAAATCTCGTACCTGAGTCCCAAGCCTGCTCGACAAAACCGAAACCCGATCCCAATCCCCTCTTCATGATGGAGAGGGTGACCCTAGAGATTCGCCCTCTGTCCTGAACATATAGGTTGCCAGGCGTAGAAAGAGAGCAGCCTGGAAGTTAGAAGGTCTGGGAATGAGTTAACGTACTGCCTGTGGCTTTGGGCAAGACACTTCTGCTGGGTTTCAACTTTTCCTCTGTTCAATTCTGACATCTCAAAAGTCATTTCTCAATACTGCATTTCATGACCATTTGAGTCCATTTGGCATTATTGGCGACTCTGGGCTTAAGACATCCAGCTTTCTTGCTAAAAATGTATTGAGTATTATTATATGCCCAACACTGTGCTAGGTGCCAGGGGTGCAGTGACGAATAAGATAGATGCATTTCTGCCTATGGGCCCTGGGCAAAATAAATTACAGGCGATTACAATGTATTACATTTATCATGATAATAGTAAGACAGAGTGCTATAAAGAACATAGGAGGGTGGTTAAGCCAGAGCTGAGGAGGCAAGAGAGGCTTTCTTGAGCCCCTCTTGAAGGGTAGGAGATAGCCAGTAGAGGAAAGAGGGAAAGGGGGAGAAGAGTGCTCTAGGCAAAGAGAATACTGTATCAAAAACCTCCAATCAAAACAGAGAGCCTGGTTCCTTTGAGGAACTGATGAATTTTTTTAGGGTTGAAATGTACAAATCAAGTGTGGATAGTAATGAGAGATGAAATTGCAGAAGTAAATTAGGACCAGATCATGAAGGGGTTTGTAAGTCCTCTTAAGGAGGTAGTTAGCATGGTGATTAGGAACTTTTGAGACCCCCTGAGTTCCAGTCCTAACTCTACCATTTCATAGCTCAATGATTTTGAGCTAGTCACTTAACTTCATTAACTCTTAGGTTCCTCCTCTAAAAATGTGAATAATAGTTTGGTCTTTATCTTAAGAGCCATGAGGAATCTTTGAAGTGTTTAAGCAGGGAGACCTGATCTGATTGGGAGACTTAGTCTGATTTGTATTTTAGGAAGAACACTCTGGCCTGCAGGGTATAAAATAAATTGTAGTAGGGTGAAAGTGGAAACCGGGAACCATTGAGGAGGCTACTGCATCACTGAGGCTGGAGATCATGTTAGGCCTGAATTTAAAAATGTAGTAGCACAGTAGAGATACTTAGGATGAAGAATCAACAGGACTTGGTGACTGGGAGTTGGAAATGGGAGAGAATTATCAAAGATGTTACCCATTTTTGTGAGCTGGGCATCTGGGTGGTTGCCGGTGCCATTCATGGGACCCAGGAAGGGGAACATATTTGGGGTGAGAAGAAGGATCATGTGTTCAGTTTGAGTTGAGTGCCTGGGATCATTTGGAGATGTATCGTTAGATGTACAGTTGGGAGCTTGCAAGAGGGAGCTGAGTTAAGAATGTGAATGTTGGAGTCCTTTCAAAGGGGTAGTGATGGAAGCCTTGGGAATGAGCTGAAACTGTGCTTTGATGGGCTGGAGGCATGGGAATAGACACGTTTTAGAGTTAGGAGTAACCAGACCACCCTCTTCCAGATACAGAAATTGACTGGAAAGCCTACATGGCTGAGGTGGAAGGCGTCATCAACGGCACCTATGACTACACCCAACTGCAGGGTGACACTGGACCTCTTGTGTGAGTGGATATAAGAAGTTTGGGGAGGACCATAAGGGGCTGGCTGGGCACCAGGCTGGGTGGCCTGCTCCAGGCTCACACTCACCCTTATCTTGCAGGTACCCAGCCGGCTTCGTATACATCTTTATGGGACTGTACTATGCCACCGGCCGGGGCACTGACATCCGCATGGCCCAGCACATCTTTGCAGTGCTCTACCTAGCCACCTTACTGCTTGTCTTCTGGATCTACCATCAGACCTGCAAGGTGAACCCACCCCACTAAGGGCCATAGGAGGCCCCAAACCTAGGAGGGGTGGGCAGCAGGGCTAGCTCAGACTGGTGAGCTGACCTTGTTCCCCACTGTGCCCATCTCTCAGGTACCTCCCTTTGTCTTTTTCTTCATGTGCTGTGCCTCTTACCGCGTCCACTCCATCTTTGTGCTGCGGCTCTTCAATGACCCTGTGGCCATGGCGCTGCTGTTCCTCAGTGTCAACCTCTTTCTGGCCCGGCACTGGGGCTGGGGCTGCTGCTGTTTCAGGTCAACACCCCTCCCTTCTGGTCCCCTCTCTTACTTTCTGTTCCTCCGTCTGTTTTTCCCCAATTTTCTGCAGCAGGGGAGTAAGGGAGTGGTCTGACAATGTGGATCCATCAGGGCCCCACAAAGCGAGTCAGGATCTATCAACAGTCCCCCCTACTCTATACACATGCTCTCTTCCCATCTGCTCTTCCCTCCAGATAGCATCCATTGTTTGATTTAGGGCTTGCATATTCTAAATACTCAGTACATATTTGCATACTAAGTTTGGGCATAGAAATGAGGCATCACCCCCTCCTACCCCTTACCCCAAGTCTTTCAGGCTAGCTTCCCCTCCCAGAAGTTCTGAGTAAAGGTCCCATCATGGAGCTTGCTGGGGGTGGGAATGGCTGCTGTGGTGATGGAGGGGGAACATTTTTGGGTGGGGTACAGGGCCCTGGAGCTAATTTCCATCTTTCCTCTCCCCTGCCCACCCCAGCCTGGCAGTCTCTGTGAAGATGAATGTGCTGCTCTTCGCCCCCGGCTTACTGTTCCTTCTCCTCATGCAGTTTGGCCTCCGTGGGGCCCTCCCCAAGCTGGGCATTTGTGCTATCCTTCAGGTACCCCCACCTCACCCCTTCCTCTTTCTAAAGAAGGGAAGATCACTCTGGCCTCCTTCCTCCGTTCCTGAGGCTTCCTTAAAACCAAGAGACAGGTTTTGGAGTTGATTCTGGGATGGGTAATCTCTGCCTCTGGGCTGGAATTTCCTTAGCTATAGGATAAGAGTGTTGAACTAGATAGTGTCTGAAGACCCTTCTAGCTCTGCCCATTTATGACTTGGTGAATCCAAACTTAAAGCATGGTTATTACATGCTTCTTTAGTTTCTTTGGCCCCAGTCTCTGACCTGAGCAAGTTGACTTTCCCACTGTTCCTGGTAGGAATTAGGGAATCCCTGAAGCCTACATCGCACTCCTGTTTCCCTCAGTGATTGTCACGAAGGCTGGGAGGAAGCCTGTACAGCTCTGCTGACATCATTTCCCCCTTAGGTGATGTTGGGGTTGCCCTTCCTGCTGGAGAACCCTGTTGGATACCTATCCCGCTCCTTTGACCTTGGTCGCCAGTTTCTCTTCTGCTGGACAGTGAATTGGCGCTTCCTTCCTGAGACCCTGTTCCTTCATCGTGCCTTCCACCTGGCCCTGTTGGCTGCCCACTTCACCCTGCTCTTGGCCTTTGCCCTCTGCAGGTGGCACAGGTGATAAAAGGGGCAGGGCCATGGGTAGAGTTTGGGGGAAGGAATAAAAGGCATAGGACTCAGGGGCTGCTTGGGGGAGATGCTGAGGTCATGGAGACTAGTCTAGAGCTTGGCCCCTGATGGGAGCTTGATAAATCAATGTCTGAATGGCTTCTCCCCAGGACAGGGGAAAGTATCCTGTCGCTGCTGAAGGATCCCTCCAAAAGGAAGGTTCCGCCCCAGCCCCTCACACCCAATCATATCCTTTAAATTATGGGAAGGTAAGTCTTGCTCTCTCCAGGTACAGAGAAGGGGCCCTTGTCAGTTAGTTCCAGGTGGCTGATGTCTCAGGGGAGGGACTGGGAGGTACCAACTACAGGGCCCATTCATAGAGCCCCTACTCTGCACCAAACACTGCATCAGCACTTTACATTTTGAAGAATATTTTATTCTTAATTCTAACTATCCCACAAATTAATACTTACAATAGCTACCATTATCAAATGCTCACAGGTCTGTCCTGAGAGATTTACATACATCCTAACATTTAAAGCTCCCAAGAGACCCTGAAATAGGGAGGTACTCTTACCCCCCTTTTCTAGAAGACAAAATTAAAGCTTTAAGAGCTTAAGTAACTTGCCGGGTTTACACAGCCAGTAAATGAGAGATTTAACCTCACTAGACCTTATGGCCCTAGATACTACTGTCTCCATATTAAATTGGGGAATAGGTCCAGAGAGATTAAGGAACTTGTCCAAAGGCATATAGCTAGGAAGGGTCCTCTGCTTTAGACCCCTGCCATAACCTCCTGCCCCTTCAGCTGCTGCCCTTGGCCTTGACCACCACATACAGATTGTTTCTGCCCTCTTCACCTCCAACTTCATTGGCATCTGCTTCAGCCGTTCCCTCCACTATCAGTTCTACGTCTGGTATTTCCACACACTACCCTACCTCCTGTGGGCCATGCCTGCACGCTGGCTCACACACCTGCTCAGGTACCAGCTGGGCCAACCTGGGGGAGTGGGAAGGGCTAGGGGGCTCCTCGTCCCAAGGTTGTGACCTTGGAGGGGCTGGGGGAATGTGTCCAGGGTTCAGCCCAGGAACTAGACCCAACATAGAACCTATTTCTCATCCCCAGGTTGCTGGTGCTGGGGCTCATCGAACTCGCCTGGAACACATACCCTTCTACGTCCTGCAGCTCTGCTGCCCTGCATGTATGCCATGCTGTCATCCTGCTGCAGCTCTGGCTGGGTCCCCAGCCTTTCCCTAAGAGCATCCCGCACAGCAAGAAAGCACACTGAAATCCACCCCACCCCTCCAGTACACTCTCAGAACCCTGGATAGGGGTGGACTCTGTGCCCTTTCCAATAAACCTTGCCAAGTCCACCTCTATGCAGCCTACATGGAGGTATGGGCAGCTGGTGCCTGGACCAAGGTGTGTGGGGCATGCAGGGTGCAGATAACTCACTCAGACAGTCCTAAGAGGCACTTTATTGTATAGGATCTGGGGACTGGCTCTCTCCCCTTCTGCTGCATGGCATGGAACTGGAAGGGAAAGGGGTGTGGGCTGGAGAGAGCACAAGCAGGCACTTCCTGTGGGGGCCAGAAGATTCAGGAAAGGGGGACACAGGATTCTGGGAAGGGAGTGAGAATCAGTAGGGGACAACCAAAACTGGCCCACCCCTTCCCAGCACCAAGAGAGGCTGGCCTGGGCGGCAGTGACAGTCTGTTGGGAGGGCAGCGGCCCTCACACGTGGGCGGGGCTGTAACACAGCAGACGCAGCTGCAGGGTCTGGTCCCAGTGGCGCAGCAGCAGGAAGAGCCCACGGGCCGCAGCCTTGAGGACAGCCAGGTCGAGGCCGTCGGGCAGATTCTGGGCCCGCAGCCAGCAATCAGCCTTGGCTGCTGCCAGCTCCCACTCGCCAAAGGCGGCGGCGCATCGGTGCTCCAGCCACGCGAGCGCCACGGCCGTGGCCCAGGTCCGGCCCCGCAGGTCGGCGCCGCAGGGCCCTTCTGCCCCCTCGGAGCCCTCGGTGTCCGAGCCCCGCCCACTGTCCGCCTGGCCGGGTCCCTCAGAGCCTGTGCTGGGGGACGGGCTGCAGGAGGCTGTGGCGCTGTCGCCCTGGCCCGCACCAGGGCCCAGAAGGGCCCAGGGTGAGGAGGCCGAGGTGGGGCTGAGGCTGGCGCGGTGCGCAGAGAAGGGAGAGGCGCGGTACAGGCGCTCCTGCGAGATGCGCACGGCAGCGCAGAAAGGTGCGTCCAGGCGGAAAGAGCCGGGTGCCTCCTGCAGCCGCACCTGAGGAGAGAGGAGGTGGGGGAGAAGCGAGATTAGACAGCGCCCCGGCCCTGACAAGTCCACCCTCCACCTCCCGAGTCCTCACCAAGGGCAAGTAGTCATGGTAGCTGCCTTCCAGGTTGCTATGACGGGCCTGATGCAAGTTGGGGCTGCAGGGCCTGTGGCTATCTGAGCCCTTGACCCTCCGGCGGCTCAGGTTGAGCCTCAGGAGAGTGTGGGGGGACGGGTGGTGAGGACCTTTGGTGGGGGCTGCGAGGTCCCCTGCCCCAGACTTGGAGTTGCCATTTTGGCCGAGGTCCCAGGCACCTACTGAAGAGTCTCCCTGAGATCCTGCAATGAGGTAAGTCAGTGCCACTGGGTGGTTTCTAAGCCTTGTTGTTCCCTACCCTTTCCCCAAATTTGGGTGTTACCTTTGGAGTAGGTGACTGTGGGCAGAAGGGCTGCATCTAGAGAGCCCTGAGAAGCAGGAGGGGTGCCTGGCATATCAGCTGGCTCTGCAAGGGGACAGGGGACGGGTCAGGTTTGTCAGGGAAGGTGGCCAATGAGGTGAGGAGCCACACCTAAGAGGTCACCAGGGGTGGGAACTTACCTGAACTCTGCACCTGCAGGGCGGTAGGCAGGGCCTCCCGAGTGGTAGCATCCACAGCTACAGGGCAGGTGAAGCATGAGGGGGCAGAGCTGACCTTGCTTGTCTGAAGGGCTCGAAGCCAGAATCTCCGGGCATGGCCTATGAAACCAAGGAGCAGCCTGCTGAATATGAGGGGGCACACTCCTACCACCCACCCTCTACAGAAGTCTTCATAGAAGAAAATCTCAGCACTTCCCACAGCCTCTTCCTCTGTCCACTTTTGAACAGAGTGGGGTGTCTTTTCAAGCCCTGAAGCAGCTCAGACTCCCAGCTTTGACAAGAAGTGGTGAGGCCAAGCCCCCAACCCAAAGCAGGGCTTAGGTCCCCCAACCACCCAGAAATTCAACACTCTGGACACCACCCAGAGAGAGCATTGACCGTGGCAGCTTTTCTACCTACCCATTTCAGTACCATCCAATAGAACTTTTTGCAGTGATGGAAATGTTCTATATCTGCACTATCTAATATAGTATCCACTACGCATGTGACTATTGAGCACTTGAAATGTGGCTTGTGCAACTGAAGAACTAAATTGTAACTTTATTTAATTTTAATAGTTCCTGAATGACAGATATGTTTTAATGTTTTGGGTACTATGAATCATTTCAAGATCACATTTCCCTCTGTTGGCTGCTGGGAAGCTCTCCAATTTTGGGTCCCATGCTTAGCAAGGGAACATAACCTCATGACATGCATCTTTATTTTCCCTTTTTCCTATTGCTCTGCTTAATTTGTTGTCAAAGTGGGTTAGCCAACTCAAATATTTTGTGAACAAGGTGGTATATAAGAGAGTGACCAAACACACACCCAGTCCCCTGGGGCTGTGCTCCATGCAGGCTCCTTGGGTCCTGGCTGGGCCCACCTGCAACTCACCCTGGCTAGCTGTGGTCTCAGCCCCTCGTCGGAGAGCTAGCTGTTCATTGTCCCGGACCACAGAGGCCGCTGTCAGCCGGTGGAGTGCTTGGTCCCAAGTAGTCTCTTTTTCAGGGGGTGTTGAAGGCTGTGACCCATCCCCAAGACCCCACAGTGTCTCCAGCCCAACACCTACTTCCCAGCACAAAGGTTGTTCCCCATACAGGGCCCGGATCACCACATGGCAGTGTGGCGCCTGGGGAGGCAGTGGCACCACTGGGGGGGCCGATTCCCCATTGGGGGGCACAGCCGTGAACAAGAAGGGTGGTTCCATCAACATGTCCCAGTCCATGAGGGCCGGTGAGAGCAGGTTTCCTGGGGAAAGAAGATGGCAGGAGTGTGGGTAGTATGGTACCCTAGCCTTTACCTCTCTAAGGCCTCCTTTGTGTCAGGAAGCCCAACTCCCCATCCAACCCTACCTGACTCATCCAGGCCCTGTCCCAGCTGTTGCACTGGCTGGAGGCCATCTGGTGCTGCACCCAGAGAGGGTTGCCGGGGGCGGCCAGGGCCTGGGTTGGCCCGGCCTGGGGGAGACGAGAGGCTTCTGCGAGCCAGTGCTGCTCTGTGTCGATGGCCCAGCACCTCAGCACTCAGGGCCCCAGCCTGCATGTGGGAAGTAGAGACCACTGGTCAAAGAGTGCAGAGGCCCCAGCCATCAGATACATACACAGCTGGCCACATGCCCCTTTGCCTGAAACCCTGCATGGCCACTCACTGCCCTTAGAAGGAAGGCCAAACTTGTGGTCTACAAGGAACTCTGGTCCCTGACTCCCTCCGCAGGGTCATCTCACTTCACTATTTCCTACCTGAGGTTGTTGTCTCTGTGATTTTGTTCATGTCTTCTCCCTCTTAGCTTGGCTGACTTCTACTTATTCTTCTAAACATGGCTCTAGTTCCACCTTTAGTCCCCCTGACTCTGAGCACCTATAATATCATGTCCATGTGCTGTTCACGGGATGTCACACAGTATCATCATTTTATCTATCTCTCCAGCTAGGCTTAATGGTAACCACTACCCAATGTCTGGCACACAGCAGATGATAGATAAATGGTGTGTGGATGTGGACTAAATCTCACCTTGAATGGAGCTGGTAGGGGTGCAGGCAGGGGGCAAGAACGGGAGCCTGTAGGTTCTCCCCAGGCCAGGCTGCGGCAGCCCTGCTGAGAAGGGGGATTCGGGGGAGCACTGCTCTCCGGAGAGCCAGGGCCCTGGGAGCCAGGAGACTCATTGCTGGTGGAGCCTGGGCCTGGCTCGGGGCTGGCAGAGCAGTGAGTGAGCACATACTGCTCCCGGATGTACGAGGACTGGAAGATGCGGCGCCATATGGCTGTGTCGGTGGAGGGGTTGGGTCCGGGGTCTGTAACTGGGTCTGTGAGAGCCTCAGTACCTGCTGGGAGGCAGGAGAGTAGACCCCAGCCCTGGTATCTCCCCTGCCCACCCCTCCTTCAACACAACCACTCACATACACTGGGGCACTCACTCTGTTCCGAGTCCCCAGGAGCCCATGGGCTGGATAGACGTGCTAACCCAGTGCCTGTTCCCAGTGGCTCAGAGGTGGCAGTGGGCTCGGTGCCAGGGCTGGTGACAGATGGTTCCTCCTCTGGGGATGGGAACACAGAGCCACCCAAGCTCTGCCAGCCAGGCTCCTGGCCCTAGGAAGAGAGCAGTCACTGAAAAAATAAAATTGATTGTAGTTATACACTACCTCTTTCCAAAACATGATTTAAAATGGCTCACAGCAAGAGGCAATAAAGTTAATAAGCCAAAATTGAAAGACCGGTACTAAAGAAGGAGGAAGCAGACGTACTAACCATAAAGGTTAATAGAGCTGCTGTGGCTGAGCTTCAGGTTTGGCCCTGAGCTTCCTAGCAGCCAGACAAAAAGGGAAACATGGTCTGTTATATAATTCTCATGATTAAAAAGGAAAGAACATGCTCAGTTCTTCTAGAGAGATAAAGGTTTTTAAAATAGAAATAACAACCATTTACCAGGCTCCTACTATGTTCCCTACTAAAAGCACTCTTATTACAAAAATCCTCTGAAAAAAAAATTATTTACAGATGAGGAAATGTGCTCAGAGAAGTTAAGTGACTTGCCTAACATCAAACAGCTAGTAAGTGGCTGAGTTGGGATTTGAGATTTCTTTTACACTATGCTCTGCCTGTCATTGAATGTTAACGGGAAATTTGTCAGATGGTGCTTTCCATAGGGCACTGCATAAAGTAATGAGCAACAGTCTTGATGAAAACTTCACAGCAAATGATGCAGCTGTTTTCTGTGGCTATGTACTCTAGTGAATTTTGAAAAAGCCAAGGGCAGCACTTTATAGGACAACTCAGTGGAAGACTGCATGAGTAGGACAGGATATATTCACTTTGGGGGGCCCAGCATGATCTCTGGGGAGGCCTGTGGGGGGCAGTAGGGTCACTTGGCAGAGAAAGGCACAGGGAATGGAAGAGGGGTTTTTAGAGATGCAGGAACTTCTACACCTGGCTCAGGCCTACCCCTGGTGAGCAGGGCCGGAAGCCATCCACCCTGAAGAGTGAGCAGTAACCGAGCAGGCGGTCCCCAGGGTAGAGTGCCGGGATCTCCCGGGGAGTCAGCAGTGCCTCCACAGCATCAGGCACAAACCAGTCCACAGAGATGTCACTCAAAGCGGGCTCCAGTGCCTTCCGCAGAGCCTGCACCAACTGTGGGGAGTGACCAGAGTGGAGACAAGGGAGAGAAGGAGGGGCCACATAGCCAGCAGAACGGGAAGGTCGCCCTTCCCCGATCGGCCTGGCCCCTGGATCAGGCTGGGGTCAGAGGAGGGAACGGGAACAAGCCAGGGGAACCGGTGCTTGGCCCTCAGGCCTTGGTCTGTCTCCTGGGCTCAGCCTTGCCACATGGATGAGGCAAGACTTTTCAGAGACATGGCTCAGTTCCAGGACAAAACTGAAAGATTTTGGGGGTGGTCAGAGGCTGTGTCCCCACACTGTTCAGCTCTTGCAACAGACGACAGCAGCACCAGCAGCTCCTGTCCCAGTTGGCATCTCAGGGGAGAGGAGGGACCAGAGTGAGGAGAAGTCCTGGCCAGGGAGTCAGAAGACCCCACGGCTGGACTGGGTTCTGTTTTAGACACGATGTGTAACCTGGGAGGAGGGAACAGGGCCCAGGCTCAAGCTCACCAGGGGCTGCAGCCTCTCCCCAGGCCTCGGGAAGTAGGCCTGGCCCCTGCTGAGGGCAGACAGGCCCTGGAGCAGCCGATGGCAGGTGGGCCCCAGGCCAAAGGAGAAGCACCTGAGGAGGTAAGGGAAGCAGGTGAGACCTTCAGGAGCTGCTTGAGGAGGGGCACCCAGTCTTGGTCACCCAGCTCTGCCCACCCCATACCTGGCTGCTCCCCTGTGCCATCTCATAAGCTCCAGGATTTGGTGGGTAGTGGCGGCCATGGGCGAGGCAGCTGTGAGCAGGAACAGCTGCCGAGGGTGAGCCTTGTGCTGGGGCTGCCCCATCGCCCAGTCCAGCACAGCCAGGACATCTGGGGGGCCTTCCACAGCCTGCAGGGCCTCAGTGCTCTCGCAGATCAGCTGCACAGTGTCCTGGAGAGAGCAGGCACATGCTAGGCCGCACTGGGCTGAAACATCTGCACTAGGTCCCCAAACCCCCAGGCTGCACTCACATCACCGCAAGGCCGGCTCTCGGGGAAGAGGGGCTGCACCGAGGTCCCAAACTTGGCCAGGTTGATGAGTGTCTGGGGTGGGAGAGACTTCACAGCCAAAACAATGGCATCCTGGGGAGAGCCGGGGAGGGCTGTGTGAGGCAGGCCCCACAGGCACTACCTGAGGGGCTGATGGACAGCCAGGGACAGTACAGCCTTTTCCCGGCCTCAGTTTCATGTGTAAAATGAGGAGCTGGATGACGTAATCTGGGAGAGACCTGGCTATGGGAGGGAGACTCTGGGAATGTGAATGTCTGAGTGTGAGAGAGACTTGGGCATATACGTGTGTGACTCAAGGGTGTGTGTGAGAAGGAAAAACTCTGGAGGTGTATGTGTCTGAGTCTGATTGGGCATGTGACTGAGTGTGTGACAGCCTATGAGACAACTCCTGGTATCCGGGAGACACTGCATTTATATGTGGACTGTGGGCATGGGAGAGAGAGACTGTGGGTGTATGTAGCCTGGGGGTTGGGGCAGAGCTGCTCTCTAAGGGATTCCCCATGTGGAGTTGCTGTCAATTTCCTCTTTGGAAGATGGTGTTTTAAGCAACAGGATGACTTCTGGCTTGGAGAGGCTGCCCCCACCCACCTCAGCCCCCAGGCCTGCCCACACTGCCTCCCCACAGACCTTGTGTGCAGCGCTGCTGCTATCCAACAGGAAAAGGAGCTCCCGCGTAGCCGTGCCCAAGTATCCGGGCTTGGAGCTCAGGTCCGGGCAGAAGCTCAGAACCAGCACGGGGTTCAGGAGGATGTCCTTGTGGAAGCGTCGCTGCAGGAACCACACCTGAGCATGGGAGCCCCAAGTCATCCTGAGCCAGGCCAAGTGCAACTCTGACCAGCTCTAGGACCTTTTTCTATCTGAGCCAGCCAGAGGGGGCAACTTTCTTGTAACTTGAAGAAAGACAGGGACATAGATGGCTGTCCCCTGCCAGTGTCAGACCTAGTCCCCGCCCTGAGACACATCCCAGGGGGACTTGCATGGACACTCCTATTACAGTTCTCATCAGGCCTCTGTGCTGGAGGGTGGCAGCTGCTGAGAGGTTCCGCCCAGAGCACAGACACCCCCTGCCCCCATCCCCACTGCGGGCCTGCTGGCCTGGCTCCTCATGCACAAACGCGGCCGGCAGTGAGGCCAGGGGCCTGGCCAGCACCCTGTGCTGCCATACCTGCCGGTCCCCATCGCTGTCCCTTCGCTGCAGCCTCTGGAAGTCCCGGCGGGCCCTCACCCGGGCCTCATACTCTGCTGGGCTCAGGCTGCCGGCCTCCAGCATCAGGTGTGGCTGGTGGGGCTCTGGGGTGGGAGGGGTGGGGAGGAGGTGGGAGAGGGTGGGACACAGCTCTGTCAGGGAATTCCCGGAGTCTGGACTCCAGTTGCCCAGTCCCACTGTCTTGGGAGGACCCTGTAGGTCCAGCCTCCCTGCACTACAACAGGCCCACCCTCCCAAATGTGGCTTGGGGCCCAGAAAGCTGTACTGGGTGGTCCCGAAGCAGGTCATAGCCAGCCCCTGTGTGCCCCAGTCCCTCACCACTGGGATGCAGCAGGATCTCCAAGGCCCGGTCGCAGCGGTGACCCTCCGCCAGTGTGACACAGATGGTGGCTGCAGAACTGGCGTGAGGGGGGGCATCTGCCCTCAGGGCATGGGAGGGACTCTCCAGGCCTGAGGGACACAGAGGCAGGGATGGGTGATGGTCACCCCCACCCCAAGCCAATACTAAGAGCACGACATCACTTTCCCAGACAACAGTGGTTCTGGACAGGGACTGTGGCTGATTCAGCTCAGCTGTTGGAGCCTGGTTTATGGGGGGGGGGGGGGTTCAGATGGACAAGGATTCAGTAGCTTTCTGGAGCTGAGGGGATTTCCCAGCTTTGTTTCAGGCCAGTCAAAGGGTTACACATCAACCGGTTGCTGATTTATCATCCTCCCATTACCTCTTGTACAAAGAAAATCTACTTTATCACTTGGACTGGTCCTGTTGTAAGCCTCTCTCTTCTCATTGGTGGGTGGGGTGGGATAGAAATAAATTGGTAAACCTAGTGGGGAGCATGTTGTGTAGAAGTGGTCAGGGATGCTCCCACTATTACACTGTTAGACTAGAGGATTCTAAGGGTTAGGTCCCTGTCTTCTTTTTTCCCTATGTTCCTCCTATCCCCAAGCCTTGTGTTATTTCTCAGTCAGTTGCTGTGGGAGGGGCAGGGCATCTGAAAGGAGGTTCTTGTTCTGACGTGAGCAAAGCCAGGCCAGATGCACCCACCTGCCAGCAGGCATGGCCCAGTCACCAGCATCTCGAAGGAGAAAGTGTATGGGGCAGGGCAGCGGGCAGGGCCCAAGAACACGTCCTGAGGGGCAGCTGGCTCCTCCGAGGCCAGCCCTTCCTCCTGAGGGCCGCCCACCCCGAAGCAGCTGGTGGGGCTAGAAGGGAGCACGAGGAGGGTCATTGGGCCACGACAGAGGCCCCTTGCCCCTCTGGCTGACTGGCCCAGCCCTGCCCTCCCCCTGCACATCCCCCAGACAACCTGCTAGCGCCCCCTCACCCGCACTAGACCCAGAGAAGCCGAGGGAGGGACGAAGAGAATCACCACAGGCCCAACCTGTCGTCACAGAGCCCCGGAGACCTAGGGGGCCCTGGGGGGCCTGGTGGGGCCAGTGGGGTGAGCACGGAGGGCAGGGCCACGTGCAGCACCCCATCAGGCCTTGACGGCAGCTCCCGGCTGCTGCGCAGGGTCACTGTCATGGTGCCGGCTGCGGCAATGAGGCCTGTGGGCAGCACCAGTGTGGACCGGGCCTGGGCCAGATCCAGGACGAGATGACCTATGTTGAAGGAGAAAAGGGGTCAGAGAGGACTGGAAGCAGAGGCAATAGGAGAATATAGGAGTGGGATGGGCATTGGATCTGGGGAGCCTGGGAAAGGGAACTTTGCATGGTTGGTGGGACACTGGGCTTGGTGATGCTGGATGAAGGCATGGGATGAATGATGGCGGAAGGAGGCTAATTGATGGGGAAGGATCTAGCCGTCATCAGGGAGGAAAGCGAAGACATCATTGCTAATGGGGGGCTGAAGAAGAGAAGAGGTAATGAGACTCATCCACACCACCTTAAGGTGCTGGAGGACCCATGTCCTCTGCCTGCCCCTGCCCATTCAACCTGTGTGCACCACCTTCCTAGAGGACCCTCCCTTGGGAACTGACAACTTTCCCTGGCCTGTGACCCACCCTACTCACAATTTCCCCTACTTGTGAACCTCCAGGGGCTCCCCACTGCCCAGCAGGTGTGGCTCCAGAATTTTCTACCTAAGAGGAGCTTAGGGTCAGCAACCTGTTTGGAAGCAGGCTAGAGGACATAAAGCTGTGTTTGCATCCTAAGCACACCATTTTTCCGAATGTTACATAAATGGAATCATATAGTATATAACCTTCTGAATTGGCCTTTTTTCCATGTATGTAACGTTCGGAGACTGATGGAGTTGCACAGGTCCCTGTGGCTACTAAAAGAATAAAGGCCTACCTTTCCAAACCTACTCTACCTCATTTCCCCACAATAATCATTTTTTTCACTCCATTAAGAACCACTTGCTGAATAAATGGAGGGAGAAAGAAAATGAGAGGAAAGGAAAGAAAAGATGTAAGGTAAAATGAAAGAAAGGGCTTCTCCCCCAGCCAGCTGAGGCTTGGGGATGGCATGATACAGTGGAGAGAGCACAGGGTCAGGTTTTGAGTCTCGGTTCTATAACTTCTAATTGTGACCTTTGCCAGTTCTCTTGTTCACAGGAACCTCAGTTCCCACATTCATAAAATGGGGATTGTAACCACAAAGATTGTGGTGGGGAATAAATGAGAATGTCTGCTAAGCATGTCATACAATAATGCACAGTAAATGGCTGTTGCTATTATTTTCATCACTTCTAAAAGCGGGGAGGGAACGACACTTTCATTACATACCTCTCTGGATTCAAAAGAGATGATACCAGTGACTGGGCTTTGTAAACTGTAAAGCACTATAAAAATGGAGCATTTTATTAACATTATCCAGTATAACCTACTTCCAAACCTTTGTTTTCTCCACTGCCCCTGCCAGGCTTAATCAAGTCCTGCCCTTCTTTTCAGTCAAATGCTGACTCCACTTCCTTCTGGAACATGCCTAAGGCCTCAGACCAGCGTTCACTCTGGCCCCTAACTACCTGATGGGTTTTTGTCAACTGTCAGCACCACTGGATTCCTGTCCTTCTGCTTATCTGGATGGGAAATCCCATACATAGGAATCAAATGAATGTGTAAATGAATAAATGAAAGAATGAAGTATGAGCCACAGAACCTAGCCCAGAGCTGGGCTTCCATCCCCTCACCCAGCATTCATTAAACCCCTTTGTGCCAGACGCCGGCACTTGGGAGAGGACCAAAACCGTGTCTCATGCTCATTTTGGGGAAAGACGGATATGTGGACTCATGACAATTTCTCCATCTGGTAAGTGTTGTAATGAGGTCACAAAAAAAAAGGCTGGGGGGCAAGGGAAGAGTGCAATTAATTATTTGGAGAGTTAGAGAGGGCTTCCCAAGGAGTAACATTTGGTAGGTCTTTAAAGGACAAGTAGACATTTGCTAATTAGAAGATGGGAAGATAGAAAAAGTAGGGAGGTGTGAAAGGACCTGTGAAAGTGGAAGTGTGGCCAGTGCTTGTGGTACACGGTATGGGAAGGGGGCTAGAATGGGCCAGCTGTGAGGGCCTTGCCTGCTAGATGGAGGAGTCTGCATTTGATCCAGGAGATGGCCTGTTTTCATAGAGCCACCCAGGAGGGCCGTGCCTTTGCAGCACTAGGGGTTAAGAGATGGGAGGTGATCAGGAAGTCTTGTGCTGCCTGTTTGTTTGTCTCCCTGGCCAGGCCTAAGTCACATTATCCCAGCACCTGGTGCACATCTGGTATTCCGTCCAGGACTCACGAATAAAGGGATGAATCAATGAATGGTTGATCAGTGGCTGGAGGGGAGAGGTGGGAGCGGGATGCAGAGCGGCTGAAGGCACCAGAGCCGCGGCTGGCTTTCAGGAGGGAAGGGTGGGGGCGCCCTGGGCTCACCCTGTGCACAGCGGCGGGGCGTTGCGGCCCCCAACCCGGGACCCAGCGCGCGGCAACAGGCAGCCTGTGAGCGGCGCCGGCTCTGCAGCTGGAAGGAGACGCGCCGTCCCGCCGCCTCGGCCTCGAAGCCGGATACCACTTCGGCCTCGGCCAGCGGGTACACGAACACGCCTGGAAGGCGGGCAGGAGGCGCTGTCGGACCTCGCCCAGCACCCGCTCCCCACCCACCCCACGCCCACCCTCAGGCCTCACCGTCCACCGGCTGCGGCTGCGGATTGTGGTAGGTGAGCCGGGCCCGCAGACTAAGGCAGGGTCCGTTGGCACAGGCCCGGACCCAGGAGTCCGTGAGGGGCAGCGGCGTCCAGCTGGAGGGGCAGTACAGACCGGGCATGGTGCCAGGTGGCCGGCCCTGGGGGTGGGAGTGCTCGATGAAGGGGTGCACAGAATGAGCCCAGAAAGCCCGCGTTCGCTCCTGAAAGCCAGCCTCAGGAATCGAGCTCAGGCACGAGGAGGCGGGCCTGCAAGGGGCCCCTGGGCTCCCGCCTGGTCGGCAGGTGGCGGGGGAGGGGGTAGGTAGGGAAGGGGAAGGGAAGGAGGGAGGATGGCGAGACGGGCATCCTGGCCCGTAACCTGGGAAGCCGGGGCAGAACGCAGCTCCGGGGCAGAGTGGGGCCCCGGGAAGCAGAGGGTTAATGATTAACCCGCACTCCGGGCGCCCCGCAGTCCCGCCACTGGCTCCTCTGGGGCGGGTATGGGGGGGTTCACAGCTGTTCCAACACCCCCTCCGGGGCTTCACCGCCACCCCCGTACCTGCCGGCTCCCCAGGGCTCTCAGCGGCTGCCAGCTGTCGGAAGTGGCCCGGGGCGGGGGGCGGGGGTGGGGGGAGAGCTGGAAGAAGCTCTGGGCAGGGAGCAAAGGCTTAAAGGGCCAGCATCCTCCCGGCCCCCAGCCCAACAGGGAGCGCAGGGGTGGGTTGGGGTGGGAAACCGAAGGGCCGCAGGCTGTTTCCCTCTCAAGCTGCATCCGACGGGGGCGCGGAGAGGGGCTACAGGCTGGGATGGAGGGGGTTGAGAAGAACAAGATAAGGAGGCGAAAAGAAGGGGTCTTTAGAGGCAAGACGCTGAGAGGTGTCGGTGCAGGGGGATGCAGGGGGATCCGTCCGGGGCACTTCTCCCCACCCTGGTACAGCTGGTCCGGGAGTGGTGGCCACTGCGGTCGCCGCCGCTCCCACTGCCGGGCTGTCAGCGGATGCTGCGAGCTGGGTCTTGGGACCCCCCAGCCCCACCCCGCGGGCAGCACCAGACTCACCGTTGAATCCTCCGCGGAGTTCTGGATTTCGCGACCGGAGCAGGGCGGGTGGCGCCGCCGCTGCGTCCCGGGCCACACTCGGTCCGAATGCCTGCGGGACGCCCACTCGGGTACCCGGCTGCGGCCGCTCTGAGTCCCACAGGGGCGCGGGCCCCACGGGTGCTGGTCCCGCCCCCGCTCCGAGAGGCCGTCCCTCCCGCCCGCCTCTGCCGCGCCCACTGCTGCGGCCGGGCTGGCGCTCTCACCCTGGAGGACGCTGCACCGCCTCGGCGTCAGCCTTGGCTGCCGGAGCCAGACAGGGCACCGCAGTGCGGGGACGGAGTCTTCGCAGCCGCACAGCCCCCCATCAATGCCGGACCCAGACCTCCTCGGCCCCACCCTTCCAGCCCTTCAGGAAGTGAGGCGTCCTGGAAGTGCGGCAGAGCCTGTCAGCCTGCAAACTCCCGGCATTGCAGCGACCCCAGTTATCCCATTATTCCCGTTCCCGGCCCCGCCCGCCCCCTCCCCCGCCCGGGTAGGCTTCCCAGCACTGCAGTGACCCTCCCTCAGCACTGCAACGAGCACCAGCAGCCCCATCGCTGTAGGCCCTCTCCCCACAAAAGGCCAGCCTCTCCTCTTGCACAGTTCTCCATCCCCGCAGAAACCGTCCCCCATCACCGCAAGGGAGTGTGGGGAGGGGATCATGGCAGGATAGATCCCTCGGCCATAACCCCTTGGCACCTTAGTTGCCCTAAGCCTTGGAAGTAAGGCCTCCCAGCTCGCAGAGTCCCATCATGACAGTGACAGTGACCCCCCAAACCCTGCCCGTCACTGCAGCACCCTCAGGAGAAAACGTCCCTGCTTGTAAAACAGGTCCCTTGTTCTTGGCAGAATTTTCATGCAGCTTGACAATGTTATGCTGCAAAGGATTAGGAAAGTCTGTAAAACCTTTCCCTGGGCTCCTGAGGAAAGATATGAAGTGCCCTGGGGGAGATGAGGGGAGGTGACCCTGTTTGGGGGTGACCCATGAAAGCTTTCTTGCAGAGACCATACCCAGGTTATGCAAAGAAAGTGAGGAGAAGTGGAGGGGGGCGGTAGCCATTGGGGAGTGTCCTACCAAGCCAGACCCAGAATCCTTACCTCTCCCCATTAAGTCTATCCTGGTTTCATCATCACACTGGCCCTAGGGAGATCCCCTGACTCCTTGAGCACCTGAGCCCTCAACCCCAACCCATTCTCTTACTCAAACCCTTTAGTACAGTGGCGATAATTTGGCCTCTCCCCACGGAATTTTTTAGGTGGAAATACACAGGGATAACACAGGAAACACCAACAGATCACACCAGTCCTGCCACAGGGAGCTCCTGCTGCATCCCAGCCCTGTTCTCTCCACTGAGTCTGAGCTGGGGTTCCACTGATCCCTCTCCTCCCTTTGCTGCTGAGCCCCTCCTGTAGACTCATTCTAGGTGAGGGTCTCTCTCACAGGTCTGGAGGAGAAGCAGTGGACAGTGAGTGGGCTGATGGATCTAGGTGATCCAGGTCCAAGTCCCCAGGCAGGATCAGCTCTGTTCCGGAGGGCCCCATGGGGCCATCTCTCCATGGGCGACTTGTACTCTGCCCCTTTTGCAAGTGAACCAAGGGCTACATGTGGCCCTCAGACCAAACCCAAGGGTGCAGGGAGTAGTCTTTAGGTGCCTGAAACACAAGGAAATGGAAAAATTGGGCCTTGCCTTTGGTCCTGAGGAGAGCTTGAATGTAAAGATGGATAGTGTCCCTTTCAGAGATCTGACAACACACTGGAAGAAGCCAAGCTTTGCTAAGAAGCTGGACAAGCCCTAAGAGCCTGCTGGAAGTCTAGATTCTCAGCTGAGGCAAACCCGAAGAGAAAGTCAGCCACTCATCAAGAGGCATAGAGCATCCCGCATGCCAGGGCTGGCCATTCATTGCAAGCTGCTTGATCCCTGGGGTATCTCTGTGGGGGCAGCAAGAAAGGTCTCTGAGGCCCAGCTGGGTGGCACTCTGACATGGGACAGCAGGGTGGCAGCTGAGTGCAGGAGGGCATAGCACAGGCCCAGGGGGCCTAGGAACCAGGTTCCAGGAGGTGGACGAGATCCAAGGCAGGGCAGATGGATGGCATCAGGCTTGAGTGGTCTGTTATGTGCCAGGTTCAAGGGAGGATTTAGAGCTGAAAACATATAGCCTCTGCCTTGAAGAGGTCCACACTTAAATAAAAAAGGCAGACAAATATTCAGTTACAATAGATTGAGATAAGGTCTATGTTACAGAGAACTAGTGGCTATTACAAAAAAAAGTTTTTCTCAGGGAACAATTAGGGGGAACACTTTATGTG